>JAODUI010000008.1:2826420-2855397 GCA_027563995.1 Papilio gigon | reverse complement strand
CCTTGAATCAGAATGCTAAACGCGCACTGAGTGACAGCCCAAGCCGAGGTCCCCTCTTGGGGGCCCTTGAGCCCAGTGGATCATCCACCGAAGCTACCTAAGAGCTCGGTGACCTCCCAATCCGGTAATAACACCGAAGTAACAGCCCGAACCGAGGTTCCTGAGGGAGCCCTCGAGCTTCGTTCCTCATAATGGAGGTTTAGGCTAGGCGCCCTCCGCGCCCGGCGAAACTGTAAATGCCTCCTAAAGGCAAACAGTGGCAAACTTGTAAAAAAAAAAAAACCCTAGCATATTTTATAAACTCTACTTCAATTCCACTGCTTAATTTAAAGATAAGACGCACCATAAGTAATCAATCATATATATGAAATTATAAGCTAATTGTGACCAAATTTCACCTATGAGGCTCGCGTAATGTGTTGCATTACGAACGTTAGATGGCGTATAACGACATTCTCTTCTAACGACATATGACGTCATGCGAAACATCAGTGTATCTAGTCATCTAGGCCAGTGGTTGTCCGCGACCCGCGAACCTTTAGAATATTTCGTTTTCACAGACAAAAGCGATAGATCTACTAATATACCTTTCGAAATATCATATACATATTTTTAAGAAAAAACCTTTTTTAGAAACCACAAAAATTTCAGTTGCTTGAAAATCAAAAAAATCATTCGAAAACTTGATATCTACAGGGGATATTTTTAACACCTAATAAAAAATAGATTGGTTGTGTCAACTACTAGGTCTAGGATTGTCCGGCAGCAGTATACCTCACATGTCCTATTTGGCTCTTGGATAGACAAGTGTGAGGACTGGTGGAAATAAATTGTAATACAAAAAATATTATTGTATATTTGTCAACCGAAAAATGAAACAATATTAATATTTCGCTTAGCAATTACTTTGGATAATTAACAGAAACAGGTCGTAATAAAACATGTTAACATCTATCCCTAAGGTTACATAATGAATATAAATAATTTTATATTACCACATCTAACGCACTTCAACAAGTTACGTTTGCCAACGCCTTAAATAACTTACAAAAATTGTTCCTACATTGAAAGGAATTTTACAATTTTTCAATGCACCGCTTAGCAACTACATTTCTAATATACATACATTTACAGTATTCGTTTATAAATATTTCATAACACTTCTTGTGTACGTCACATTTAACATATTGACATTGAAACCTTTATTTTAAAAAAAACTTGTATCTATTCATTGAGTTGAGAGAAATATTTTCCATTTTACAATATTTTTTTTTATTATTGGTTTTCACACGTGACTGTATTAAGCCAATGACAACTAATAAGGTTTCCTACAAAAGTTTAAAAAAAATTATGGTCCTTTTAGAAGCGAGCGTACCTCTATTTCAAAGGCCGGAACGCTTCTGTGATTCCTCTAGTATTGCAGGTGTCCATGGGCGTCGATGATCGCTCTTGAAAAAAACATTACTTATTTTGATGCAACATTTTTAGGTTATGGAGGCACATTATTTTCGGTACAAATAATAAAAAAAACACTTATAAACGAATCTGTAAAATTTAACGATCCAAAAAAAAATTAAAACTATTGTAAAGTTTATAATAAAATATGCTAAATAATAAAAAAATTATTAAATATAATGTATTTGTATTAAACTGAACGAGTGGTTAAATTATTTTTGAATGGATGCATATAAAGGCGTGTAAATAAAAATTAATAATTATAAATAATCGATACAACGCGGGTTAACACTGCCGAAATACAACACGTATACCTACGGATGGATTGTTTCACACAAGTTTGACATATAATCGAGTGTCATTTCTTTTAGCCCCTGTGCTCTGGATTAGATAACTATAGATGATCTATCTACATAAAAAATGTCATTTCCCTTATTTTTTATGAGTTTTATCGCCCTTATTTCCGACGTACCGTAATTGCAGGAGTTGACCTTTTGGAGGTTGCCTTTTGACTCTGATTATAAAACGCAGATGCGCTAGGGAAGTGACGCTCTTGGATTCCTGACGAGTTTAGTGATAACACCTCTTGCTGCTGATCACGTTCTTATTTTTACAATTAATAGTCCAGTATAATTTAACCTCTACTCTTTCGTACCAGTACAAACTGCAGATTGCAAAAAGTAAAAAAGTTATTTGAGATATACGTTTTTGTATAGATTTTTCAGCAGTGGAAACCGACGTCTACATATTGTTTGCCCGACGACATGTTTGAGCGTGTTTAAAGCTGTCCCGAACTAAACGATACACAACTTACATTTAAGGAAAAAAAAACATATTTTTTTTTAATATATCACTGAACGTATCTATGGTCTGTTCATTTTAGATAAGTCTGTTAGAACTAATGGGGTGGACAGAGTTAAATATTATGATGTAAATTATTTAACATAAATTCTTAAAAAAACAGACCATAGAGTATTTTATTTCTAATGTATATTGTAGAAGGCCATATTGGTGATTTATTTTTCGAGACCATTTATAAACTGACTACAGTTGGACCCGTTTCACTACATCTTCAATAATTATATTGCAAATTTCAACATATTTTACACATAATAATTGTCAAAAAATATAACTAACCTCATTAATAGTATTCACTCGGTTTACAATTATATATAGTATAGTGTATTATTAATAAAAGTTTTTTGAAATGCATAGAAGATGGTCTATCTTTCCTATTGTAACGAAATTTGTTTTTTTTTTTGCAATTTTTTTTATATAAATTTTCGAATTCTCGAAACTATTTAATACCATAAATTAGAAAGTATAATTGCTTAATAATTAATCAAGATGCAGTACAATGGTTTTAGATAACGACATATTAAACTATTAAAACTTTCGTGAGACATTTCACTATATAACTTATAAAACGGCTTAACTCACGTGCAACTCGGTGTTAGTACCGACTAGTTTCGAGCCCCCGATGGGCTTACGGCACGTGAGTTAAGCCGTTTTATAAGTTATATAACGACATATTGTTTGGAATTGTATGTATTTTATACATGACATTATATGAACCCTATGAATGATCTCGTTCGCCCGGTCTCGTTCACTTTGTTTCCTTGGACGAATGATTGTTGGTCTCTTCAGTCTTTTCGCCGTCACCGTAGAACTTTGGCTGGAATATACAAATTAGGACTTTATTCAAACTGTTATAGAAAACATTTTTGAACATACGAATGTTACTTTGAAAAAAAAATACTGTTAAATACACGAATTAATTGTAATTTTGATGATTCTGAATATATCTATTTTATTTCTATTTTAAGTTAAAGATTTAAAACTATTGCATTTTAATTTAGCTACTAGGTATATCAATCATAGAAAACAGCTTTTTATATATGAGATAAGGGTGGCATCGAGCCGCGGATCGCCAAACTATATGAGTCCCACTGCCCTGGGCCTCCAACACCAAGCTCATCAGACGAAAAATGATTGAATAATTCCTTATAAAGATTTATAACAAATCTAAATTCAACAAGTGTATAATACATTTGAAATACGTGATGAAAACAAACAAAAGCACATCACTAATTTAAATCAAACAACACAAATGTTTAGTGAATATGAATACGTTATTAAAATACTAATAATAACATTTAAAAGGTTGAATTAATAAAGTGGTCATTTCGCTGTTTTGGCGAATTCAGCTGACCTTGCTTGCTACCTTTTACTATAAAAACAATTAAAGTTAAAACTAAATTGGGAAATTATTATAAAATGTTATGAATATGTACTAAGAAGAATTCAAACTAAATTGAAATACTGCAATTCGAAAATTTTAGTTTCAAATTAGAACAATAAAAAAGAGTAAAAATATTGTACTACAATTGTAATGCAAGAACTTTATAGACAACTAAATAAGAATTACCTGTACTATATAAAATGTTTACAAATGTTATTTGATAAAACCTATATTAACTAATAAATTAGCGTAACCATGGGTTTTCTGAACCAGGCATACAAAAACATATCGCTATCTCTTTTGCATGAACAAAAACAAAATGCAGCGTCATTACGTACGTAATTTTTTTACTGTAATTTGAATTATTATAATGAAAATTTAAATTAAGTAGAAAAAATAATAATTACGGAAACATGAATAAACAATGTAAATTCTTAATCGAAAATCTATGGAAGTGACAACTTTCCAAATGTCACGTTTTGAATATACTGACACATTTTGTTCACTCTATTGTAAAGATGTAGTGAGATATTATTTTCCTTCGGGAAAACTCGGAGCTTTATCGGACAAAGATGACACCCGAACTGTCAATAAATTATTGTATTAAATCAGTGACATTTTCATATCCATTAACATTGAACTTTATTGTTTAGTGCCAAATGTCAAAATAATGTCATCCTCTAAGATAGTACTGAAGCTATTTGAGAGAACACGATAAATGTGAACTTTTTCGATAAATCACCAAGGCAATATTTTCTCACTATATCAGTAAATAGCTAATCGATCGTTACTGAGACCACAACATGTTTTTGTCCAAGTTTCGTCAGTGTAAACCCACTGTACAATTCATTATGAAACAAAAACTCAAATCACACATGAAATGTAAAACAAGCGTGTGACCAAACTCAACAAACTTACACGGTCGCAATTCCTACTATACGGTAGTCACTTTATTGGTGAATCCATTTTTGACACCATTATAACTTGTAAAGCCCTAGAAATAAATAATTATGTATTGATAGAGATCGGGAAGTACGGGCGGGCCGCGTGTTGAAGGATTTGTGTTACGTCCAGCAGTGGGCAGACAAAGACAGATGATAATGAACACTATTAGTGGAAAAAATGTATTTATAGCACATATATATTTTTATTTCAGTTAGTATTCTCGGTCGTAAGGGCTTTTGGATTATAAGACTAGCTAGTACGAAAGTATATCAAAATAAATTATTTTTTTTATTTATGTTGAGATACAAAAATTCTGTCTCGATATAAGAACCACATCTACGAGTGAACTTTATTCAACTTTTAGATGGCGCGTAATAAAATGTGCAAAGCGACACCTACCACACTCTGTCGTTAATTGGTCATTAAATATAAATTTACAATGAATTTTTAAATAATCATTAAAACGTTGAGTGCGGTGTTAAATCTAGATTTACTTTAATTTTTTTTAATAATAATAAAAAATAAGAGATTTCGTTCGAATTAATAATTCTATTTTTCTCTTTACCCTATTTAAAGATAGTTAGACGCGTTACTAATAATCATGTGTGTGTGTATGGACTTTTGTTTGTGTGACCGACCTCGTCGTGGCTGTGGTCCGCGGGCGCGCGCTCGTCGTCGTCGTCGCTGTCGTCGTCCGCGGAGGAGTCTCCGCCCGAGCCCGCGGTGTCCATCGCTTTCACTGTAACGTAACAATATTTATGTACACAAGAATTCAGATAAGACAGCTGAGAGATGTATGACAGAACTTGCTGTGTCGACCTTCCGTAGGAGAAAGGCAGGTTGATGATGATTTATGAAGACAAGACTACTGTTGCTTACAAAGTCACTATTGTGCTCGGGATTAGACATTTAGAGGTTATAAATCTACGGTACTCGTTATTTTTTAATATTAATAGATATTTGTTCATTTAGTAATTCTTTTACTATTCCAACTAGCTCTAAGTTTATTATGGTTTGCAATAAATCGATGGCGGGATTCCCACTCTAGAACAACGTCAGTTTACCTGCGGCGTGTGCGGCGTGCGCGGCGGGCGGCTGCGACGGCAGCACGCGCGCGCGCTCGCGCGTCAGGTCGTCGTAGCACTGCAGGCAGACGCGCAGCGGCTTGTCGCTCTGCCCGCGCAGCACCCAGCGCTTGGAAGAGCACGGCCCGCACACCACCGACCCGCACTTGCGGCAGTGATGCTGTACAGGAAACTTGATTATACTACAACCTTAGATGACCTCCGACAGGCCCGGCGGCAAGTCACAAAATAAATCACATGCGTGTAGAAACTAAATTAAAAAAACTAAAACGTATCTTATTTACAAAGTTGCACAGAATAAAAATATTAACTATGGTTAGATTCTTAAATATTTTTTTTATAAAACAATGTACTCACTCTTCTGTTGAGAACGGTGAACTGTGTCTTTTTGCAGTGCATGCATATCGCGGCTTCGTTGTCCGGCACCCACACGGCCGCGTGCTCCGACGGCGGCTGCTTACCACCTGTCGTATGGATAATACAATAAACAACAATGTCCTTGAACTACGTCGCTAAAAACGTGAATTTCAAAAAGAATAATATAACAATCATCACCTGCACATATCGGCGAAGAAATTCAAAGATATGTGTGAAGTCAACCAACACGCACGTGGTCGCCTATGACCTGATCACCCCTAATAATAGGGTAGGCTCTGAGCCTGTTGTTGATATAAAACATGAACTTACTTTTCCTTAATAAATCTTCTATGCATTTTTCTATGTGAGCCATCCACTCCTCTTTCTCTGTGGCTGTTGCTGCATACACGGCAAATGATTTGGAAGCAGTGCGTATCAACCAACCATTGCGATATTCTGAAAATAAATGTAACCAAATTTTGACACATTCTCGATGTATAAAGCTTTGCTTAAAACGGAATTCTTCATAACACAATTCTGGCACATTTTGTTTTATTCTTAAATATTTTGTCAGATCAAAGTCAACTGAGCACTGCACAGTGCTTACCACCATCCTGCACTAGCCACAGTACAGGAAATTAGGTATTTTGATGAGATTCATGTTGGTTCAAACTGCAAAAATATTTGATAACTTCTGTAAAACAGCATATAAAGATCAGTCTCTACCATTTGCTTGCCAATATATATAGACCCAATAAAATTGTTATCCCAATAAAAACAACTTAAGTTTAGAACAGAACTTCAGAAACTTAAACAATTGCAATGAATTTGTATTTACAATGATTCAGTTGTAATATTTTATTAAAATTAATATGTTGCAGAGATAAAACAATAGGAATGTGTCATAACACGGTTGACTCATTGATTTTATAAATAAATATTGATAAGTGACTCAATAGAATAGTAAATGTGTAATGAAAAACATGAAAAAACTATCCTGTACCTTTCATATTACAATTAATCATGTATCTATTTATTAATTGATTTGAAGGTCCAAATAATTCTAATAACATTTAATATTCATACAACTGTACCTAATTTACAGGTATTTGTAAAAACCACCTAAATTAATCTCTTAAATCTAATTCATTTTGCTTATCTTTAAGTAAAATGTTCTTTCTGTGCCACAATTTTTTTATTTATTTTCATTTTATTTATTATTACTTCCATTCTTAATTTATTTTCTTAATATAATAAGGTACAGAGCATTTTGTTTCATTTTTCAACATAACTAAAAGTCTAACTAACAAGCCAAAAGACATTAGGTTTGAACAATTCACTCCAAATGAGTATAATTGTTGTCATATATATTTTCTTACTATATACTTGTATGACTTACGTCCTTCATCTTTAAGTGATTCCAGTTTGACTTCCTCCAATGGAATAACATGCTGCTTGTTATACTTCTTCTTATTTATGACAATGTTGCCATATACTAAGATGTCATTGAAGAGGAAAAATTGACGGGCCTTTGGCTTCTTGCGGCACATTTTTGTCAAGACACCTTCTCCCACCAGAACCCTGCCTTGTTCTGCCAGAGGCTGGAAATACACTGGATTGAGATTCTAATAACATAATTGGAATATTTATGTTATCCTATTGTCTAATGTTTATATTCTACAGGCAATAATATTTTGAGAATGAAAAGCTACAAATCAGAGTTGTATACTTAAAAAACAAGTTCACAATAAAAACGTACATTCACATCTCTGATAAATACGAGATATCACTTCGGTCAAATGCACTGAGTGTAGGTATAGAAGACTTATCTTCCCATGTTTGTCGGCTGATAAAACTACTATATCGTATTTTGTAGTTTCTTATTTAAACTAAAACATAGAATTACCTGACCGGAACTGCCGAAGCAATTCTCCACCATTGCAATTCGTCTGGCATTTGCTTCGCTATTTACTGTAAGAAGAAAATAATAATCGCTCTAAATTGCGGTAAAGTATCAAAGTTTGACGTCAAAGGAAAGTGACTGAATGAACAAACAATAGAAACCAGCACTTGTTTTAATAGGTTTCAACAATTATACAGTCACAAACTAAGACGTTTTTCATCACTTATGTGGAATAATCTAGTTAATAGTTTACCTAAACGATCCACCATTATAGAAATTTATTTTCGATTCGTAGACACTAGACACGAAACGACAGAGAAAAATGTGTCACTCTTTGAAACATTGCCACTTAAATTTTAAGTTACTATTTTGGTAACAATGCTAAAGTTTTTGACCATAACTTTCCTTAAAAAAAAATTAATCTTTTATAAAAGCTCAATATAATAGTAACTTTATGATTTTATAATGTCCTCTAGATTACAAAAATTGTGTTCTTTTATTTGGATTACTTTAACATTTGAATCTATTCATACATATTTAAACTTAACTTAAAGGTGCTGGTAAATATCTTAGTACGGCATTATACGTGTTTTTTTGGCTTGTAGTTTTGTAAATCCTTTTGAAAAACCAATTCTTGGGAAAAATGTAACCGTGGTGAAAAAATCACAAAAGACATTTTTAACCATAGACAATTAGTAATCATGTGAGTATTCATTTTTAGTGTGATTTTTGACACCTGCTGACAGGCGGTGGTCGATATCGTATAATTTATTCTACGTAATTTCATTAAATAAACCTTAAAAATGGCCTGTAAAATCTGTGGTCCTAAGTTATCACTGTGCGGATTGATTTTGAGTGTTTGGGGAATCATCCAGCTGGTGAGTTGGACAAGGTATTTTAAGTAAGGTCACAATCTTCAACGAGATAATGTAAAATTTTCATTACAGACTCTGATGGGAGTCTTCTACTATATAGAAGCTGTTGCTCTTCTAGAAGATCTGCCCCTTGAAGAAGAAAGCGGCCACCACACTGTAGATGCATTTATTCACGCTGTTGAAGTTGGATATCAAAGGGTGAGTAAACGAAATATTCTTAATAGTCTAAAATAAGCCTTCAACTTCAAGGTTTAATTAGAGGTCTTACTGATGTATTTTAGCCCCTCGTAAGGAACAAAGCCAAAGGTATACTAATGTTCGTATGGATCATTGATACAATCTTATCTGGGCTACTTAGTTGTTACTACTTTACTATAAAACACCCATTAAAATATTGTTGTTCATATTGTCTAAAGAAGCAAATAATTTTAATGAGTGTAAACATTTAATGCGAAAGGCGTAAACTAATTTAAAAAAAATCATACATTCCAAACAGTTTAAGGAAATATAGTTACTTTATTACGGTTTTACTACTCTGTACTTGGACATCTATTTATACTTGTGATTATTTTTTATTTCGTACATTTTGTGTTGTACATTTTATTATTTGACATATATGTCAGCCAACATCATCGTCTGATTAAGAGTAAATAAAAAATTGTCTATGTTTTTTTTTTCAGAACTCTTACAACTGTTGGATTGCCGCTCTCCTCTATGTTATTACACTGGTAATATCGGGTCATCAGTTCTGGATGAACAACCGTTCTTCAGTTAGCATGTAATGCGCAACAAATGTACTTTACTCTAGGTACATACTATTTATTAGTTTCATTCCATTTACTATGATAAATCAGTTTGAAATACATTCAAACAGATTTAAGAACTAAAAAAATGTTAATACTGCTTGTTCTCTTCTGAAACCATAAATGATTGTTATAAGAGTTTATTGTAATTTGAAAAGAATTATTATTTCTCTGTGAATACCGGAGATTGTATGTTATTAGAACTTTAGTAAAAATAAATGCACATGAAACTAGCTTTGCAAAAACGTATTGTATTTGCGTAATTGCAAGTTAAGAAAACCTGTTTTGTTGAGTATTATCATTGACGAGTGATCAAATATCAAATATGTACATAAAATAATTATTATTGTAGGAGCATTGTAAAATGAATATATAGTATTTCTTTCAAGTAAAGTTAATAATGTTTTATTTGTTATTTATTACTTTCCTCTGTTATAATTTACATAAAATATAATAATTATGAAGTTTTTCATTCTTTCTATCAAAACGCCTAGTAAATTAACTTACTAGTAGTTACTAGAATAAGACATGAGATGTTCAGTTGATACAAGTAACCACGGATTGTTGACGGCTTATCTTGCCTGCCATGCAGTCGCCATAATCGTCGTTTAAACTATTAAAATCATGAAGATGAGCCCCCGATGGGCTCGAAACTAGTATCGGTATTGACACCGATTTACACGTGAGTTAAGCCGTTTTATAAATAGTATAATCGTCGTTACTAAATTTGCTTTTAAGTATTATGCGACCATTAACATCTGCGTTTATTCGCCCACTGCTGAACGTAGGTCAGCCCAATGTCTTCCAAAGTATCTGATCAATGTGATGATATTATAAAGTAGCATCATTTTTTATTTAGAAGTGTAAAGGTGATATGAAGAGAGTCTGATCTACCTATATAGGCAGTATGGGGATGGCGACCAATTGATAGATGACGTCACACCTTTGCCAGTTATGGACGATAAAACAATTATATTTATACTTTTTCAAACATTTTTTTGACAAACATCATCAATGACAAGCTAATGACTTTTAACGATATATGATTTTGGAGATTTAAGCAATTACGTATCCAACTTAGTTTTATGGGGCATTGTCAGTTATTTTGAAAACCTAGTTACGAGTAACTGAATCCGCGATGAGTATGTTATATAACTGTGGGTTGTGCTGTATGATGATAAGTGTTTGGGGAGTCGTTCAGCTGGTATGACTCACCACTACAATATCCAGTATTTATCATTATCACCATCATAACATCATAAACAAGAAGGTGATGTGATTAAATGGGGATGGCTATGAAGGTAGAGGAAGACCGAAGAAGGTGTGAATGGATTGCGTGAAAGAAGATATGCGTAGGAAGTATGTGTGTTCGGATATGACGGCAGACAGAGACAAGTGGCTGATATGATGATGATGATTGAGTGAAGGGGCATAATTTAAATGATTACAATTATAAACAAAAACATTAATTATTTTATGATCTTCATTATTACAGATTATAATGGGAATACTGTATAAGATAGAAACTATTACCTTGTTAGAAGATGTGGAGGCTGAAGAGTACGAGGACTATGACGATTTTATTAAAAAAACTCAAGAGAATTATAGTTTGGTATGAAAATAAAAATCATAATATTTAAGATAGCAAATAGATTTTAAGGCTTATCCTTTAGATGCAAATAGAATTGATATTTCAATAAAAAGAGATCATGTCCAATGTAAGGAGGCGGAGACTTTTCGGGCGCCAAAGAAGTAAGATGTCAAAATTTTTAATGCACCAGGAACGAAAAAAGGCGCCAAAAGACCATCTCGCTCTACATTGCTTATAGGTAGCTTATACCGATGCTTTATTATAAAATTATACGGATATTTTATTTTTTAGGTTGGTTTAAACTGCTTGATCGCTGCGGGCATTTATGTGGTCATGATAGTATTATCATGGCTTTGCATGCACCAGGCACAGCGTAAAGATCTGATTCAAAAAAAGAAATCAGAAGATGACGAATGGTATTGTGAAAATAAGTCCAAAGTGATTTAAGAAGGTTAATTATTTACAAAAAGAAGACGAGACGTTAAGTTGTAATGTTTTTTTTTTTAATAAAATAATTTATCGAATACAATTTTTTTTTACATGATAGTTACATACTATGCTTTGAAATATTTTCTTTTCATTTCGGCAGCAGTGACCGACTGTAAACATTGTGAATATTGGAAAATAAAAGTCAATAGTCCGTCCATTATACAAATATTTGTATGTATATTTTTCATTATTTTTAATAGTTGTTTGCTCTTGTTTTTATCTGTTTACATCGTCGACTACTTTACTTCTTCCAGATGTCTGTCGTAAGTCACTGTGCCAATATTTACACTTTTTATTTCATCCTTGCTGGAATGTGCGTTTTCCTGGGAAGTATTTAAATTTGTTAAAAAAAACACTTTTTACATATTGACCATGTTTCTTTCGCGTTACTAGTAGCTGCCCATAGGTTAATTTTTTTAATTTCGTAAAAAAACCGTGTTAGGATAAAAATCGTACGTAATCTTCTATATACATACACACACACACACACACATATATATATTTATCTTATCTTGGTCTTGGAATGTTCGTGGAGGTCTAGGGAAGATTTAAAAGGTGAGAAAAATTAGAAAAACTTCCGTGAAAGCCTTAAAAACAGTCCTTTTCCATTTCCCATAGTTTTCTTCCGAAGAGGAAATGTTTTTTTTTTGTATTTCCTTATATATTCAATAAATTGTTTATTTATTGAGTTTAAGGCGAAACAGTGTTCGCGAGGTCAGCTAGTCCATAATAAAAAATATAGTTACGATTTTATTTTACACCCATAGATACAATTTTTTTTGTGAATGAGTGATTTAAGGTTATTTAACATTTTTAGATTACATTACCTGTGGTGCTTCACTTTCGTCTACTTTAGCTGGTTGGTTGGGATTAAGCCAGGGATCGGCGAGTATCTGCGGGATCTTAACGCGAACTTTGAGTGGTGACAGGATTTTTGTAATCAATTTGCGACAATCTGTCGACACTTTCGGCTCTCGCGGGAATGATACTTTGTTTTGCACTTGCTGTAAGCAATTCAAATCAATATAAAGAACGTTAAATAGTGGATTTCCAAAAGCTATTATCGGCCAAAAATCGTATCGAAATCCTAACCTAAAACTTAGAGTAACATTCTCGTTTGCCTTTAATAAAAAGCGTCAATTGTCTCTGGTTGGCTGCATAACAATATGGTTATAGAACGCCATTTAATCTAACGACTTTTTATGTCATTATAAGCATGATGGAATTCAAAGTAAACGTCGTAAACAAGTGTTGTTTAAATATTTGTCTATTGAATATATTCTGTATGTAATATATTCTGTTACAAGTGACGTAAAATGACGCGTAGATTCGTCTCAGAATAACAATTTACGATATCAAATAAAATAGCTTAATGGTATTGACTATTTTAACCAATTAGAACTACTAAGGACCTGATTGACTAAACTGAAAACATAACTAACCTTTAGAAGTTGCGTATAATTAGTATCATCGAAAGGCAGACGGCCATAGACAATCGCGTAGAGCACCACACCCATACTCCAGATATCAGAATCCTGAGGTCTATATGGAACTCCTTTGAGTATCTCTGGGGAGGCGTAAGCGTAACTGCCGCAGAAGGTTTCGCTCAATGCGTATACTCCGTTCTTCGGCTTCATGTGACCTCGCGCGAAACCAAAGTCTGATAATTTTATATTCAGGCCGTGATCCATTAGTAGATTTTCACATTTTATATCCCTGTGGTTAGATAAACTTTGAAAGAAATGCTAGAAATTAAATACTATAGCTAGAATGTATACATCCTGTTACCCCGTTGATCGTCACGTAGTCAGATTAGATTACATACGTCGTCTCCAAGTAGTAGCTATTATCATTACGTACTAAGTCTAAATTGTCATAAATTACGTCGTTCTTCCAGTTACTTGTTATACCTTCAGAGTTATTTTTTATGAGGGAAGGGGGTAAACGAGCGGCAGGATCAAGAGGTGATCATCCATGGGCATAGACATCCGCAATACCACGAGATCCAAAGATGCGTTGCCGGTCTTTGAGAAAAAGTTACGTATTTACGTTTATACCAGTAATAAATTTGCTACAAACCGATGAACAACACCTCTATCGTGGCAGTAGTCTACGGCCTCCACGAGCTGACGAAACCAGCGCCGGCCGCGGACTTCGTCGATGTGCTGGTCCTTCCGTATGATGTCCAGCAGACTGCCGTTCTCAGCGTACTCCATCACAATGTACACTCTAGATTAATATACCGAAATTAATAAAACCTAAAATGTATCACAACAAACAAGCAGTTCTGTGTTACGTATCGGTTTCAAACAGCTATAAAAACTTACCTTAATTTTGTTATGTTTTAGATGATAAAAACAAACCTCATGTATGAGTCGATAAGTTCTTACAAAAAATAGTAGCCTTAAACGAAAATAAAAATGCGAGGTTTGTCAGTCGCGACGTATGTCGTTAATGATCTTGGAATAAATTAAAAGTAGTTCGTGTAATGGCCAGGTAAAGTTTTCTTGTCGTACAGTAAGTACTGAGTGGAGTACGCATTCGTACTGCGACTTCCATTATTAGGTTTGTAAAGAATAAAACTTCTCGACCTGTGAGTGGTTTCGATTGCTTGTAGGAAACGTATTAAATTTTCATGCTTTAAGCCTTTCACAACTTCTATTTCCCTCGGCAAGAACTTTTTCAGGTAGTCGCCGGGCGCTTGAAACTTGCTTATTATTTTTATTGCCACTTGGCAATTGTGTCTGTCGCTTGATGCTACCTGCGTTATTAACAACTTTATTTGTACTGCACATAAAAACGGCTTACCTCACGTGTAAATCGGTATCATCATCATCATCAACAGCCTTTGTCTGCCCACTGTTGGACATAGGCCTTTCCCAATGCCTATATAAATGCCTAATAAATCGGTATCAGTACCGACTAATTTATTCGTATAGTAAAATGTCTCACGAAAGTTTTAATTATTTAATATATTTATTTGCTTTGCCATTTAAGTCCTCTTCTTCAGTTACTTTCGTCTTTTATTAGTTACTATTATTTCTAAGACTTAGAAAAACTATTTTAACATCGTTCTTTCGCAACCTTTCTAATGACATCAATTAAAAACATTCCTTATAGTAAATAAGCGAAAAAGTTTATTTATTTTCTAGTACTTAAAGGTTCTTAATTATTTTACATAATAGATTAAATAAATGACAGCAACATTATCCTATGTCACATTGGTATTTCTTTAAATTGTGTTACTTCCTTGTACCAACCGACCCATTTTGCATTATTAGCACGAGCATAGCCCATAATTCTAATAGGATATTGTCGTCTGCGTCTATTTCTACCACGAGAGCACGCGATCGGCCATCGACATGTATGCATGATTAAAATTCCAATCTTATAAAAATTTCGACTAATTCAAACCAACGGTGCTTATTATTACCGATTACCCGAAAAAATATTAGGATACTAGTAGAATGACACAGTGCTTTAATGACTCATAAGGTTATCAGCTGTTATATAAATTTAAAATGTGTAAACGTCAAAGTTCCAAACCAGACGGTTACCTTAACTGTTGCATACGATCCAGAACCTATGGTTCTTCCTAACACATATCCGTGAGTCTCTAATACTGTTAACTTCCTGTCAGCTTTGGCCTCGACCCCACTATGTACGGTCGCCGTAGGCTCTGTAGACATCTCGCCCAGTACATTTTTATCCGCTCTAACATCGGGCCCTGGCATATCACAGAAGTAATTTTATAAGTTTTGATAAACCTTTCTTGCAGTCACATTATATATAATTTAGCCACATAATATTTATTTTTCATGTATTTTTTTCCAAAACAGATTCATGATGACGTTTTTTTTCTTAAAAGGTGTTATTATGATTGACGTAAACATATAATTCGAATATTTTGGGCTTAAGATTTCAGCTACAAAAGTAGACAGTATTAGAAATATGCCATCTCAATAAAAGGAGTACAGTTAGTTGATAGTTATTTACTCGATTTTATCATATCTTAGTCTCTTCTTAGGATTCTTTACTATTTGCTAGGAGATACTCAGTAGTCATTTTATAATGTATTATCCATAGTATTCGTAAAATGCATGGTGATGTTTAATTTCTATAGTTCGTAATTAATTTGGTTAACGTACGCAATTTTACACTTTCCTTGTGTAAGTATTTTTATAAATAACTAACTATTGTGTACTTCATCAATCTTAAATTATTTGAAATAAGAATATTCTGAAATATGAAAAGGACATAAGAAATTTTCCGTAAAATGAATAAAAAAATTGACAGCTGTCAAAGCGGGAAGCCAAAACCAATATGGTGGCACAACAAAAACAAAAATATATATTTGAAAATTAATGACTGAAAAGTTATTTTATGGTTGTTGATAACTTATGTAATTTTAAATATACAACTGTTAATATAATTGTACGATACATGACGTGCCTTCTGTGAACATTCAGTTACAATTTTGTGTCTTAACTTTAGGTGTGCAAGTGCTTTAAGGATTAATAAAATTTAATCTCGTAACCGTAATCAGCGGACCCGAAAAATATTAAAAGTATGTAATTAGTATTGTGCATGTTGTATTCATATTGTGTTTTTGTTAAATTTTCTTATTTTAGACTTATATTACTGCATGAGCATTTATTATACCCCTATGGCATTGTTTATTTCTTTTTGATTTCACTGCACTAATTGTTTATATGATTACAATTTAATAAGATGTTTTTCACCCAAAACGCTATTTTTATTTAAAGATTTTCTTATTTCTTCAAGTGATATGTGTATGTGGCAATTCTTAATATGTATGTGGTGTTGTGGATGGAAAATAATATTTGTTTAATATATGTTCTTTATAAATTGTAGTGTATATTAATAACATACTTGATATACAGATAATAAATACTAATGAATTCTATTTCAAAGCTCCGGAATGAATGTTCATTATTACAAGTGAACCATTTCATAAAGTTTTTATCTTTAATAAATAAATCTTATCTTTCTAAGCATAGTGTATAGGTCCACCTAATTGAACTTGCTACAACATTATTTGTTAATTAAAAGGCTAAATAACCTGAATTTTTGTATTCCAGACACTCAGGGATAGAATACAAATCAAATAGCACCTCACTTGTTTATAATCAATCCAGTTACTTAGGTTGTACGGTACATAAAAGACATGCACACAAAATTTGTACCTGTCTTATAAAACCAGTTTGCGGATAATCCGACATATTTACATAGCAATTTTGTTGATAGTGTTGTTAGTAATTCATTGCTAAAAAGAAGGATCAGCAATTGATTTTTTGTTACTAATATGTGTTAAACAAAACAAAATATCATAATTTTAGTATTGGTTAGAGATGAGGAGGATAGGATAGGAGATGGCGCAGGATAGGCGACGTTGGCATTCTCTTGTGTCGGAGGCCAAGACCCGCTTCGGGTCGCTGTGCCATCGGAGTGAGTAAGTAGTGGTATTGGTTAGATAACAGTTTGTTTTTTCATGCAATCAGATAGACTTATAGCATTACGAGGAATGTAAAAAATATTAAGGAGGAATGTAATTAATATTACTTAATATTAAGCTATCGATCTAAGATCTCTGTATTCTCAGTTTGGCTATACATATTGTTGTTTCAAATTGTTTTAGCTTAAAGGTTAATATTATAGATTACTATTGTAGTTGTTGTTCAATTCGCGCTATTCTTACTTTGATTATGAAACTGGCATAAGAAAAATTATTATATAATAAAAAAAAAACAAAGTGGTATTTTTTAAATAAAAAAAAAGTCATAAGTTGCCATTATCATGAATGTTACAAACGTAGGGAACAGACAAGGTCGACGTCTCTTAGCAAACTGGAGTCGGCCGTTAAAGGCAATCACTCGTAAATAACGCAGAGCAGAACTTGCGCACTGCACCAAACCTACGCACGTACGATCCCGGCACTATAATTTTTAAATTTACCTTCTCTCAAATAATGCATAATACATACGAAAAAAAAAAAAGTTATTGAGCCAGAATACGAATACTGGAAATGATTAATGCGTTATAACTGTCCTAATGTTCATTATGAAATTAAAAAATAATAAAAGTCCCTCCCTCGTGACACTGCAGACAGTAATCGATCTCTATGCCAAATTTGATCTTGATCCGTTCAGCTGTTTGGAATTACCGGCTAACAAACATCCATCCATCTTAACTTTCGCTTTTATAATATTAATAATTTTTTTTATGAAGTCCAAACTAACGCTTGACCACGATCCCACCCGATGCCAAGTGATGATGTAGAAATACGGTACGTGCTAGTTTAGTGTCTATTCACTCTACTCTACTCTTTCTATAATAGAATTAAAATTAATCTAATAAATTAAATATGGTTTTAATTTACCCAAATCTGTTTTTCGTTAAACCTTATACCAAAAAGTTGTCATTTATTATTAGTTTCTTAGGTTGGTAACGCGCCTACGGTTCCTCTGATGTTGCGGATGTTCTTATCAATATGGGTCCCATTCTTCGTTTGGACCTCACAGAGTGAAAATGTACGCGGGGTAGGGGTTGAACGGACGAAAAATCCTAAATCCTAGAACCGGACAGCAAGATTTGTGCAGCTGCAAAAAGTATATGTCTAGGGTCCCTAATATAGTTAGCACGAGACAGAATGAGCTTATTTCAAACGAAACTTGGCTGAGGATCAGATCCATCATATATAACGGCTCAGCTGAGCCAGGGTGGTTTTTAAAAATAGTAACGTCAGTCTGGCTGACGTCAGTAATATCTTCAGTATTGTAGCTATCCATAATCTTCACAGAGTAGACACGAATCTGATGTTCTTCCTGCAGAAGCCGACGACCGAATCAATCCTCTTCTGCAGCTGCTTGTGGTGGGGTGACACTTGTTTACGTCATTACGAGCACGTGCAGCGATGAAGTATTTCGTATGAGGTTATCTTGCGCCGATATATATTTGTACGGGTAAAGGAGGTATGTTTATTTTTTAATAATGTAATATATTACAATATTAAGTAGCTCGTGGAATAAATCAACGTGCCGATGTGACCAGTCATTTTTAACGATCGTCTTTAAAACTTGGCAAATGCCATGTTTATCAGTATAAAGTCACGTTTTACAAATGCATAATATTTGTATAAACAACAAGTATGAAATAAGTAACTTTAGTGAGAAATAGTTGCAGTATTAATCTACCAACAAATAACAGAGGAAAGGCTCAACTTTTCATTTTGGTTGAACGGCAAAGGGTCGTGCGGCCGGCGGGCCGGCGGACCGGCGCTAGTGAATAATGTCTGCACAAACTTGCGCACTGCACCAAAACGCATCCTACGTGTCTGCCGAGCCGAGTTACAATGCCCCCTACAACTTACAAATTTATTTTACTACTCTCTCGTTAACAGAAGTAAATTATGTGGTAATTTAAACCAAAACGGTACCTTTGAAATGTTAAGAGACGGTTACCGTCGCCATCAGAGTCGTTTAATGATTACTTAACCATTGTCGTATTGATTATTAAATAACATTCAGGTGGTAAAGTTTCCTGAAGTTGTTCTTTCGACAGATGGTATCACAGGACTTTGTTGTCTTCTAATGGTATGAGGCTTGTATTTACTGTCTTTCGCATCTCAGTGCTGATAATATAAACATACGTCTTTCTGGTTGGGACTGAATGACAAACATGTGTTCGTTATTCAAATGTCTAACCATCCTATTTCCAAATTAGCGACACCGAATTAACAGTATCGTTTTGCATTTGTTTCGATATTTGTATTTAAACATTTAATATGTCAATATTATGAAATAATTCAATAAATATAAAAATCCTTATTCAAAAATGCAAATTTGTTCCACAACGAAGTAGGGGAGAGAAACTTTTATGCGGTCAGTAAACGTTGCCATGAGGCGTCACCTCAAATAAACAAGAATTATCTCTGACGCTGACGTGGAATGCATTGCTCATTTCATTACCTTTCATTCTCACGGTAAAAATGCAAACACCTCGGAACTCGTAACATACCTAGAAATAAAGTTCATTGTTTAAAAAAAATAAAATACTCTATTATACGAAAGGAGTTCAACTAAAATTGTTATGAAAATACGAATGCTGGTGATTTTAAACTAAAATTTTTACTTCATATTAAGTTTTCCGAGTACCATTTTAGTGTTAGTTTTCATTTTATTAATATAATCCAGCGCTGATTTGGATTGCTGGTATGCAGGAATGTAAACTGGACATGAAACTCTCTTTAAACACTAGCCCTAGTTCTAGGGTACTGAGGTCAACCTTTACCTCCTAGACGATGACAAAGGTAACTCATGCCAGTTTAGTTTATTCACTTCTTGCAGGTCAAAATACCAACACAAGCGCTTCAAATTTGAATCTTAAGTTATTGTTATTTGGGTCTTAAAGAAAAAGTTACTTAAAAAATTGAAGGCAATGTAAGGAGTTGAAAGTTTTTAAATGTATGTATCGAATGTGTTATATTCATTTATATTCAAAGCATTCGTTGCATTTCATCGGCATATTAATTGAATTAAGGATCAGGCCGTTCCAGATATGGTGCCAACTGCGAATAACTGCATACTGGCACGCGGTAAGCACGTAGCGGTCGCTAAGTGCGTTATATAAATACAACGTGATTAACTTAGGGTTTCTTTCAATCATACTGTACTTTTTTGAAATCTACTTCTTTCTGATGATGTAAAAAATCTTTTTTAATAACTCTTGGACGGTTATATTAATGTATGCTTTTACAATTTCTTATCGGCTTGAAGAAATTTTAAGTTTGGTTGACAATAATTGGATGCGACTTGCCGTGTGATATATTGGCGATGTAAATCGAGATGTAATAAAAACCAGGTCTTTCTTTGACAATGTTTATAATATTCAGGTCACAACGTCACCTCGTAATGAAAATAACTTGGATGTTACATTCCACTTAAAACACGGAACAACAGGTAAAGAGACGAGGGACGGTAATACCGGCGTCCCTTTTGTTATTTGCTGAATTTTAGAAAGGTCATTTTGTGTTCTCCGCATTCATCTGTTTAGAAAAGCTTTCGCTGTGCGCATAGCTTTTGTGTAATTATTTATTTATTCGCTTAAAATAAGCTCGCATCAAGGATTTATATTTTGACAGATAAGGCAACACAGGGACAGTACAAAGATTATAACCTAGAGTACAATTACACGCTGATATCCAAATTTTACATAATGCATGTAGATTTTAAAAAATAAATCCAGGAAAAAAGTTATTCAGTCGAAATATAACAATACTCGTCCGCGAAGTTGACATTTGAAAAATAAAAATAGATGTATCCATCGTTCTCGTTGTTTATTTTCTTTTCAACATTTGTTATGACGAATCGAGGAAAGTTAGCTCCTCGCAAGTAACCAATTGCATCTCTAAAGTTTGAGTACAAAGTTTCACATTCACTTATTGCGAGCTAAAGAAAATGCATAATGCTTTCCTTGCGGTCGCTTTGTAAACGCAGACTTTTGTGCGGCCTTCATTTCGGGAGACACATTGCAGGCTTTTAAATGATTGGTATTGCTTTGTTAAGTTTGAATTCCTATTTTGAGTGTCGTGTTTATAACTATTTTCTTCTTTGATTTCTATTTCAACTTTCGATCAAGTGTAGATCGTGAAACACATAGCATTACAAATACAACAAAAACTTTATGTTTACCTTTGATGTAGACGTTTGTGTCCCTTTGATGAAATTCGTCGAAAGGGATACTGGTGACACTTTTTGGAATGTATAATCTCGTTTATATATTCACGAAGGCTTTTACACGGGCACGTGTAACGTTGTTATAATAATGACGGTACAGAACGACGTCCTGTTTCATCAGTGTCCGGCCCTGCGTCCGAGACATTACCTGCTAAATGTTTTTAGTGAGATTGACATCTACCTTACACGTGTTAACTATGATAGAGACGGTGTTTTTAACATTTTTCTTTTCAATAATATTCTAAATTTAAAGGAGTTTTTTATTTCTAGAACGTTTTCAACGTTCGAACAACTAGGTAATGTTTATGGTAAACTTTTCTCTATATTACAATTTTGTACATTGTATTTCCACAATATTTGAGAGTTTTAACGAATTGTGTAACAGGATAAATCCAGTACTAACAATGGAACCGTTACTTGGTAATCTTGTAGTGTATTTTATTTTCTGTGAATAGTGTTTTTATAGATGACATTTAACTAAAGTATATTGGAGTGTTAATTTCGATTCGAATATAAACTATTTGACAGTATAATACAGTTGGAATATATGTACAGTAAGGTTTTATGTTGCGTAACGTTGTTTTCAACATTAATATTATGCGCAATTGCCTGTGACAGTTTCAGTCCGTACCGGATTTAACTTCAGTTTTAAATTCTAATTGATTTATATTTATTTATTAGTTCAATCAAATTAGATAATTCATTTTACTATAGTTCGTATTTCAAATTGTTGTAGATTATGTAACACTAATTCACTACATAATATTAAAGTACCGTCAACTCGATTACATAAGAAACGATTTGATAAAAATTCACACGAATCTAAAATGAAAATTTGTAAAATTAAAGTATCTCGAGGTTATAAAGTGTACATATAGTAAAATGTATTTAAGATTTTCTTATTAAACAATTGAGAATTTTATAAAACGTTTGTACTGGAGACTTGATTACTTTTTCTGCTTCACGAACTAATAAAAGTTGATCAGCAGACCGGGAAGTAGCGAGTGTCGTTTTTAATTAAAACTGGACTCCTCATATGGGACGGCTGCAAGGAATTTATTGATAGAACGTTACATTTTCTTCCAGTATCGAATATTTATATCGTTTGCATGATTGCCTTGCAATCTATACTCCGATTCAATTATTTTGTTTCGTTTGTTTTGATTGCAATGAGAAATAAACAAGATAGCATCGATGTATGCCCGTAAAATTTAATTTTTCTTGATATTAAGCTTCTTCTGTGTTCTTAGATAAATAACATCTGCAGTTTTTTTTAGTAATACGTACAAGCCAATTTGAACTTAGTTTTTCATTATAATTAATTTTTGTTTTAAAATTATCTTTTCATTTATATACCGTAACAGTTGAAATTGAAAGACGACCGCTACTTGCGTCTTCGACGTTTAAATAACGTTCATAGTTGTGCTAGCTAGCGATGGACGAGGAGGTAAGAAGTTAGCACTCGCTAAGTTAGCAATACCGTCTCTAGAGTTGGACAACAAAGTTTTACATTCATTTATTGCAGGCGAAAAGAGAAAATACAGTTTCAGTTTTTTTCTCTGGTTTACTTTTCTATAATCAACTATTGAAAGTATTAGATGAAGTGTTCAATTTGATAGTGTTTGTTAATTGATGTTTGTAAAGAAAAACAAGGATAAATAAATGTCAGTTGAACTAAACATGTTTTTATGTTAACTTGTGATGTTAGGTTTCTTTGGTTGAACGAGTTTATTGTAGACTCGTCTGGAAAGTTGTAGTCATGCCCAATGTTTGTCACTTTTCAAACCTAATGTGATTCAACACGATTTCATAAGATACATTGGTTGTGAAGCCTAAGTCAAGATTAATGGGATTTATGTTGTGTCTTTTGATACGCTTTTAGATGTTAACTGCCTCGTTCGTTGGAAATTGACGCAAGAGTGACAGGTATATCCTAAAAAAACATAAAAAAACAGTTCGTCACGGTACTTGAAATTCATGGTTAGACTAATTTTATAATGTAAACGATCGTCAACTCTATGCGATTAAAAAATAAAAACAATTGATGTACGCTCGTACAAAAGAGATTAATGTCAATTTCAAAGCATAAATTGAATTTTTGACGTTTATATTGGATGGCCAGTTTATTTCGGTTGGAGGCATAAATAACATGGGTGAAATGTTACGAATCTAACGCTGCCCGAATAATTTTTTAGGTGTTCGTGAAACAATGAGATAGTTCCAACATATAACAGTCACTTTCAATTTAGTTTTTTTTTTATATTTGAACGAATTTCGTACTAAAATTAACCGTTTAATATGTCAATCAGACGATTAAGTCTATCAAAAGGACTGCTGTGATTTTTCTACAAAACATTTTGTATCGGAAAATTCCTCTACCGACTGGTAGGAGATAGTACGAGACAGACGACAAGCTCTCTTGTGTCGGCGAATGAAACTCACTTTGGATCTTTACAATAGAGAAGTACTAATAATGGAAACTTCTTATCTATATGAGTGTGAATGATTTTATCGTAAATTCTTAATTCTTAATAAGCTTGTAACTTTAACCATGTTACTAAAATTGGTATGACTATAAACAGCTAGTTGATTATTATAGATATATATGAAAGTTATCGAAGCATGGCCTTGTACAGCTTCAGTGGCAGACGTAGCTGCATAGCGATACTAAATTGGTGCATGTCGCACCGTAATGGCTTTAATTAATTACCTTATTAATTATGTATTCGTATGTAACATTTGCGGCAAGCGTGAATTTTAGCTCGGGATAAATTTTACTTGCTCTGTACATTTCAACGTCTCTATGAACGATAATTAATGAAAATTGGTGCTGTTATCTGGTCGTTCAAAGAATATTGTTATTAACATCTATAATTTCTTATGGTATAGTTTACATGTTATTATTATCTTTATAAAGATCTACTTTTGTTTTTCGCGTGACTAATATGCGCATACGTAAACGATAAGTTACATTAAACTGTCATAATAGTTATAAAAGTTCACTTAACGTGGACGCACCTGCAAAAATAATTTTAAAAAGACATTAGCACAGTGCTGTTGCGGCCATTACAACGCCAAGCAAGTGCCTAGGAACCTCTTTACATTTACGTTATTTACAATGTACCGTTCAATTTAAAATATTCAAAATCTCAAAGTACCCTCATTAACAAATTATTAAACGTCTTCGCAGTCTCGAGGTAACGTAGCTAGTCTCATATTTGATTTTATTTATAGGTATAAATATCTATTTCATAGCCCCTATAAGATATATGTCAAAGTATTTTATACTTTTACCGTAAGAAACAGTCGTAATGAATTAAGTGTCGGCCAGTTATAGCTTGATAGTAAAACTCTTTTGATGCCCAAGGAAGCGTTAATTTTTAAGCGACATTGTGACCGCGGTCGGCGAGTTATGATGATTGTAGTGGTTTTTTACGACTCGTCCTTTATTAGGGAAAGTGGATGTGATGTTTTGTCTTGATTCAGCCATTCCGTCGGTACGTTGACAACCGCAACTTCTGGCCTGCGTCGCGGACAGCTTTATTGTCTGATGTTTTGTTAAACGAGGGGGAAACATACGGTTTTGTATCAAGTATCGTTTCTATTTGTTGTGAGTGTAGAGTTGATGAGATGTGTTTGTGTTGACTTTCTCTCCATTACAAATGCAAAAGAGAAACATTGGTTGTACTAAATTTGCAGGTCTTTGTATGTTTTTTTTTTTTGCATTGTCTATGAGAATTTTAGTACTATGGATGTTAAATTATTCCTTTTATATACCTGATTGCGAGGTCGAATGCTTACAGATTGTATGCACCATTGTTAATACATCCTTTTATCAATCTGTGTATAAAAATATACATCGCGTGGTTCAGAAAAGTATTGTAAGCTGACAAAAGGATTGTCCTAGCCTGACAATAATAGCGGGAGTTCAAGGGCAGACGACAGGCGCCTATTCCAATATAAATATTACTGCATCGTCGAGCTAAACGCAGAATAACATTTGCATATTTATAAGAGAGAGCAGCCCTCAGCAAACATGGGGACTGCCTGCCGAGCTCTGCCGAGACGTCGGGTTTGTTTTCGACGGTATAGTGCTTTGTTAAAGACAAATGGCCTTTTCTTTCTTTTGTTTTCGATATCAGAACTCGTCTTCGCATATTGCTGACAGACTAATATTTCTATGACTAAACTAATGCATTTTTCTCATGCAACAAAATTACTATATTGATTTATGAGCTTAACATCTATGATAGAGGAGTCATTTCTTTTTTTTTTTAATTATATACAGTACATACACTTTCGGCTCCTAAACTTTGTGGGAGCCGTGCACATTCTAAAAGTAGATTGTATGTAGGTACGAATACGTTTGATACAGTCATCACTCTTTAAATTATTCTTTTATTTAATTTAGGGGAGATTGCACTATAGGCTTATAATCGCAAGTAAACAATTTGAACATGTTTTTACATTTTAATTATTAAACACATAATTTGCTAGCATTTTCATTTCGTGTTTCGAAATGCTATTCAATATGAATATTGTAATAAATAAATATAACATTGGGATTACCGAGGAAATGATAAATGTATGTATCGATTTTCAATTATACGAACGTTCACTTTCAACATTTTCAACGATATTGAAATGTAAATGTAACGCTATGAAATGATTTAAATACATTGCCATGGAATCACCAGTTAGTTGTGAAATTTTATACAACGTTTGAACTTAACACAGATACTTTGTTATACGTTTTTCGTTTAAAACATAATAAAAACAAACATGTCGAAATTAAACCATGGAACGTAAATGCAAAGAGAAAAAAAATCATAGATTAGTAATTGACATAGATTAAAAAAACAAATTTATTTTTATTCATAATAGAACACAAATAATAAAACTTAGATTAAATTAGTACGACTTAGGGATCTTCAAGAAGCGAGCATACGCCGGAGAGAGAGATACCTCCCTCTCCGGCGCATCTATTCTAGTCTTGTGGATGTCCATGGGCATCGACCACCTCAATGATTCCTCCGATCATTTACCCTCATCTCTTTTTCGCCAATGTTAATATGATACGAGTCTTAAGAAAAACGGCGAAAAATTAAGAACGAATTGGTTATTGCTTACCATATCATAAAACACGTAAAATAAAGTTTTTATTTTTATTTTTACTCTGTCAATACGGAATGTAAAACATTAATTCATTCAAGAAGCATTTGTAAATTCAATACAAACAGATGGATTTATTTTGTAATAATTTAGACAGCGTTAATAAAACGCTACGACGTACCGGAACGAATCGTCGGGTCTCTTGTGATTTGGGGTGAGCAGAATTTAACATTGTAATTTATTTTTATAGCGGGGTGTGCTGTGTTGCATTTTACTTATACAGGGGATAAATAATCATATAAATGGTCGCTTTATCTTTGTGGAAACAGTCACGGGTACGGTTAGCCAGTAATGAGGCGATCTGTCCGTGTTATAATTATTACAATATTTTTTTTTTATCTACTATGTAATCCACAATTTGTTAGATAAATAACATTTAAACTATATTTTATTATAGTTTACATAAGTAACACAATATAACGAACAAGAAGCGTGACATTTTCGCTCCATCTGTCAAAAGTACGCGTCAAAATTAACCTCATTCACTAGTCATAGACTAATAGCGCAGACTCCATAACTTTTAAGAACACAGAATATACCAGTGTTCCAATTCCTACTAATATTATAAATGCAAAAGTTAAAATATAGATGTTTGTTGTTACGTATCTGCAAAACGACATAAACTGGTCGGTAACATTTGGCTCAAATGTACTGGAACGTAATCTGATAGTGTTAAATTAAATTGATATTGTTCTGCCTACCTCTCTAGATAAAGGCGGTGTTTATGAAATAAAATAGGTTAAAGTATTAAATGAAAATCAAATAAAATGTAGGCATGTTCTAGAAACATCAGCTCGCTACTATAGTTACTACGCAACAATGTATAAATTCGTTAAGCCTAGTGAAATTAGCAACGCATTCAAACAAATCCGAGTACAATATTCCAACGTAATGTGAGGTCAAATAAAATACACGTACCATTAATGTTAACCCTATTTCCACTACGGCGACTTTGCGTTGCCGTGATTGCATTTTCTATAAAAAAAATGCTCATAGAAAGAGTAGTCACGGATAGTCAATCAGTGAAAAGGAGGTCTCACAGTTGTAATAGGTATCTGTACAGTGATTGCTAAATCCTGAATTTAATTAATTAACCGCATCACTCACTTTATCCGCCATATTTAAATACCTTTTATGAGCAGCATTGAGTGGGATTGCGTATGACTTATTTTTATATGAACGCCCGTTCGATTTGTATCTTTGATATAAAAAGTACTTACGATTTACTTTTATAAAAGAAACTTATTGGGCAGTTATTTCCGCCACATTTCAATTGTTTTTAGAATCAATTATTCAAAGGATCAATACCGAATGACAATCTAATTATGCTATTTTTTTAGGTTCGACCTTGAAAAGTTATGTAACGTTTTCAATTCAATTTCTATTCTAAAGTTCTTTCGGCTATTAAAAGTTGAAGCTATTTGATACAATGACTCGGTTTTTTTGTGTTCCTCGGTAAGGCTTCGGTAATCCGATGCTCCTCAGTTTTCAGCACAGTTGGAGTATAATTGAAGAAGTTAATGGGCGACCATTACGTGATCCCCTTTTTCCTTCGATGTGTCATCTAATAGGTCACGTTTATTAGAACGACTTGTTTTATTTTGAATATTTCTTATTAATTAATGTTTAGGGCGTATATAATTCATAACTTTAAGTCCAACAACATATTCGAATGTAAATTATATTTCGTATTAAACAATAAAGCCTTGATCTTAGTCAAAATAATATTTATTTAATTAACTATGAAGACATTTTAATATTAATTATTTTTATTTTAGCACGTTCGTCCAACGTAGATTAAGTAAAATAACGTCAGTTTTTCTTATAATCCTAGATTTAAGCAGGTAAACAATGATAACAGTTACACTAAATCGTCGGAAAGAAAAACAAAAGATTTTTTTTGATTTAAGTAAGATTTTTCCTGTTAATTAGGTTAAGTAGTTTGCTCTTCTGCTCACCGCAGGGTAATTCTGTAAGCCTTCTGAAACTCGAGGCGATATCGCAAGGAAGGTAGGAGCCCTCTTAACGGGGCTAAATTAACGACATCCCCTCTTATTAACCCTTGCTTAGCATCGACTCTATTTTAGGCACTACCCGCCTTCGTATAACCAGATTACGAATCTGCTTCAGATGATTTTCTTAATTTTAAGACTAAATCTTCGAGGGCATTTCACGTTAAAACTAAACCAGACTTTGTGCTTTAGATGAAGGCGAACTGTTAAGATAAGAACTTTTCAGAAAATGTTATTGGAGCTTAGGTAACGAGCGACCATATTGCCTAACACTTTCCAATCTTTCTCTCACT
>JAODUI010000008.1:2806926-2826320 GCA_027563995.1 Papilio gigon | reverse complement strand
CTACCCGATTATTAGGGGTGGCTAGGCCATAGTCAACTACGCTGGCCCAGTGCGTGTTGGTTGACTTCACACATATCGCTAACATATGCAGGTTGCATCACAATGTTTTCCTTCACCGTAAAAGCGTCGGATGATGTACATATGCAATTCGAAAATTGAAAAACACATTGGTATATGGCGGGGGTCGAACCTGAACATTGTCGAGTACGGTCCTGTTTGGTCAAGCGCTTAACAACTGCGCCACCGACGTTCTAACAAAACAAACAAACTACTTACCTTGGTTAAAATTCGTATAAATATAAAAGTTGTTTACGCGTTATGGAGTATGTAGTAAATACAATTTTGTATAAAGTTAAAACGTGTTCCGTCGAAAGTAAATAACAACATCAAAACCAACCCGGCCATGATTTACAAAGGCCATTTTTATAATCCTACAAAAAAATCTAAGCGTAAGTTTTCATATAAACATTTGTACAACATTATAATTCGTTCACGCCACACTTGACACCAATATGCAAGCATTGAGGATTACGGGAGATGTTTATCATTCCCTTGGAAGAGACGTCGATCGCGAATGCTGGCTGCAGTGACAATGACGACATAATATTTTGCATTGTGTGCAGATTATCTAAGGAAATCTCACTATTGTATAAATTTGCTTGTTACGCAAACATTTGTCTGTTATATAACATCTTTAATACATCAAATATTGTTTAAAACAAATTCGTATCATCCAAGAAGTATTTTATGCTTTAAATCGATTAAACTGAAAAACACATTATCTAACATAAAGTGCCATTTTGTGAACTTTGTATAATAAAGTCATAATTATTTCAAGTTGCAATCAAACGTCAAAATATTGTCTGTAGAAAATTGTAGTTTATAGTACACTATAAACTACAATTTTCTTATAAACTAATTTTTCGTAGTGTCACCTAGCGGATGGTAGAAAAACTTTATTGTTATATCACAATGAATAACAAACATTTATATGCTCCTAAGAAATAATACCATGTTATATGCGAAGGCCAAAATGGGCCGAGCTCTAAATCCTTCCTTATCTCATAGAAGCGATCAGCGCCGGCCGCGGTGTAGAATTACAATACAAAACTACCGAGAAAATGGTTTCAATGTGGACCTTAACAATTCCTCCATTTGACCCGCGCGTCTGAATTCACGCCTCAATAATTACATCTCATACAAAGCCTCGCGCCAAATTGAATACTTCTTTAACTTGCGGCATTATAATCACACAGAGCTTCCAACTTTTTTCTATTAGTTTTTAACTTTTCTAAAGACGTGAAGTTCTAGATATTTTTAAATAGGTTTCATTCAATGTACATCGTTTGATGTCAATCTTTTAAGTGTTTAAGCGACCTTTACTTTGTCTTGTCATCTTGTATTCGTAGGTTACTTGTTATTCAAATATTAAGATATAAGTAGGTCGTAAATTATAAGGTTAATTTATTTAAATAAAAATGGCACAGTTAGTTTTATGCTTCCGTTCTTTGAACATAAGTCTTACATTTTTGTATGGTATGCTCGCCATGCGTTGGTTTCAAGTTCATTTGTATTGTAGTGAATCCTTGTCGCGACACCCCGCCCGCCTCCGGCCGCCCCTGCCCGCCCGGGGGCTGACTGGCGGCCTCACTTACAAATATTTTGGAAATATTTCTCCAACTTGTTGGCGTTTCATCCGCCGCTTCTTTCCGCTTTACTGTTTATTGCATCGTGGATATTTCTGCAAAAAATATTGACGTAACTAAAACTTTTAGCTATGAGATTTTCGACTTTATCATAGTTGCAAAAGATTCAAATTTTAATAGTCGTTAACAGAATTTTACGTTATGATTATTTTAAAGAGATTATTATCTAACAGCAAAATCTTTACGAGAAACTAAAAATGGTACCACACAAAAAAACACGACCCCTGACAGGGGAATAGGGGTGCACATAATTGATTAAATTATCTTGTTAGCGGTTATTACATTTTGTGCGTTTTAATTTACTGTATTAAAAATCTAGTTTGAAAACTTTTAAGGTTTACTTAGAAGCTGAAGTAAAGAACGTTATTCACTTGAATTGGACTCATAAATTTGGATATAATTTTTTTTAAAACAGGTTGATCATTTCATTTATTTTTTTAAATTGCTTTATTCTTATTTGTAAACAAAAGAAGGACCACCTATACAAATTAATAAAGTATAAATTTTACGTTCAGGCATTCACTCTAATCTCTTTTTTTATATCAATCCTCATCTCTCAAAGTGCCAACCCTAAATATTATCTAACATCTCGTGCCACGTAATTTGACACTTTGCACTGACAAAGACCACATTTACTCGACATAGACAGACCTACGGACTGACGCAAAAACCGACTGTAGTAGAAAAAGCAATTAGTGTTTTTTGTCGTAACTATTTCGCTCGGAATTAATATTTACAGGAATTTATGCGTTTCGGTAAACGGCACAGCACGTGTTGGACGCTGACTTTTTTGGTTGCTAGTTATTTTTCATAATTAGTCCGTGAAGCGGGATTTTGGTTTTAGTCGACAATGGAATGTTCGTGCAATGTTGACGTTGCAAATCTTTGGGTCGGAAGAAATAGAAAAAAAAAAACTTGTATCTCGATTTCGCATGTGTTCAGTTAATTGTTTCCTATCATAAGATCATCACCATCATATATTCATCATTTCGTCTTTAAATGTTTTTTTTTTTAATTTAAAACATTGTTTCGCGTCCGTGAAGTATTTAATAGTCTTATATGATAGAATATGAATTTAAAATAATCACAGATTAAAAACTTCATACCTTTACACACGAAATCTAACACCCAGAGTGATCCACGAATGACAAAATAATCTCAATACATAAAAAGAAATCAGTTATTGCACACGTCACACTTGCTTCAGATCCGCGAAGTATCAGATGATGTCGTAAATCTTCAGTACTAGATTCGTATCTGATAATCCGAACAGGAAGCTCATTGTGGACGCCAGATGCGAAATTCCTGTGACCGTAGCAGTAATTGTTAGAGATTCAATGCTCCCGTGGGCGTGGCTGGATTGTGCAGTACCTTTCTATGGATTCTGTTAGGAATAACGTTTCTATAGTACGTCGTAGATTCAGATATATTGTTATGTGTGAATTTGATAATAGGTATTCAGAACGTCTTATCTTGTTATTTTTTTATTTTGTAAAAACAATCGACGATCGTTCCATATTTGGTCGCTAAAGTTCTTGTAAATTTTTCTAAATCTCAAATCGTTCTTTTTTTAAAAGCTGTTTATGTAAAATACATCATATAATTATGTGTCATCGTTTAGCTGGGTTTTAATAACGGCCTGTCATCGAAATAGATTTGTTATAACTCGCGTGTCATGAGTTTGATATCAAATTTATTGACTGAACTTCCACTTTTCATATTGAAGAAAGGATATGTAATAAATTATTATAATTTAAATAAATGTTGTAAGAGATGGTAAAGATAACAAAAATCGTCGTAAAATATAAAATGATGGTGATTCGCTTTTAGTATAATTTATGTAAAAATGTACGCGTGTGCAGTAGTTGAAGTGATTTTATCTTTGTTTTATGAGCGGAAGGAATTTATTATCCGATGCGACTTCGAATAATTAAATATTAATGCGGGACGTGAAGTACTTTTGAGAATTTGTCGTTTGTATGTGTGACAGAGTTTAGTAAGAAGGTTTTTATTTTTAATCTAGTAATGTTATAGAACTATTAAATAATTTGATTCATATTTAAGTTAACTTGATATAAAATGCATAAGTAGTTTTTATTTCTGGTGTAGATATTCAGGTAGTAAGAATAACATTTTCTCAACGTTTGTTAACTACGACGTAACACTTTTATGTGTTTAAAAATATTTCAGAGTTTCTTTAACAAAGAAGCCATACTAAAACACGTCTCGATTTTTATAGAAGGTAACCAAAGGAAATCGCTCGCGCGTTAAATCGACATCGAAAAGGATTTCCTACTGTTTTCAAAATATTGCTCGCGCACGTCGGTGCACTTTGAGATGGATTAGTTCGGGCTGCAAGAAACCTTTTACGGATTGTTTTTACAGCTTACGGAACCCTTTGTCGGTTTCGCGAATTACGAAGACTGCCGACATAATACGGAGCGGTAAACGCCCCATTGAGGCGAGGCTTTACGCTTTTTGAATTGTGCCTCGCATCCTTTGACGCGGACGCTACGTGGCGTTCAATGGGCTTGTTTCTATTTCATGCTCTTAAGGTTCAATGGTACACGTAAGTTAGGTACTTCTATTCTTGGAGAAGTATTGTGTGTAATTCTTTTAGAACTCTTGCTCGCCGAAAGTATTTTTTAGTTCATTTTAAATTCAATATTACCATAATTTTATTAATTCACAAATTTTTCTTTTACCTTTTCAACTAAGCTCCTGCTATAGTTTACAATAGTCAAATTTCGGATTTGAAACAATCACGTCATCGAAAATCAGTACCCTTTAACCCAAACTTTGACGTTTCTAAGTTAGTTCTGGTCTTAAACTATCAAAACTTTCGTGAGACATTTTACTGAACTACTAATAAACCTCGCCCGGATGAAGGACCCCCGTCTAGTCCGAAACTAGTTGGTACCTACACCGATCTACACGTGAGTTAAGCTGTTTTATTAGTAGTTATCAGAGTTCCTAAATGTATTTATATATACCTGCTTATATAACTATATATATGATATTATTTACACATTCTTTTTTCTTTTTTTTTGTGCTGATGCAAGCTGGAAGGTTACAAATTTTATATTTTAAATTTATAAAGTTGAAAAGTGTGTTAACTTAAAAGAATGAAAACAAAGATTTTTACGGCCATTTGTTTTTCTTATACTAGCTTTAGCCCGCGACTTTCCGCAATAAACTAAAGAGAGAGATCTATGCCAAATGGAAATCAGATCCGTTTAGTTAACAAGCATCCATACATCTAAATTTTCCCATTAATAAATATAAAATATCAAATTGTAAAGTGATTACATTTTCCGAAGGGTTTCCCGAAGGCACCACCGTAAATGTAAATTGATTACTGCGCACCTTTTTAATTTTCGTATGCCCCCTAAACTCCTCCCTATCTGCGTGTAATCGAAGCCTCCACGATGAATAGATTAACCTTTGTCAAGAGGCTTTTATTTATTTTTAAGTGAAAACATCGCTTAATTAAATGGTTCTTCATTTACATTGCCTGGAAATAATGTTTTAATTTCTTAAATAAGTTGTTTTTAAAATTATTAAATGTAACAATGCTCTATTTTCTGAAAGAATGTAGGTTTAATAGATAAAATTCTTTTGCCCCCGACTTTCGTTACTCGGAATTAAAAAAAAAACTTGGTAACCTATATTTTTGCCAGTCGTTGATCAATCTCTGTATTAAATTTCAACAAAATCCGCTTAGCTTTCAGTTATCTGCTAACAAACATCTATTTGAACTTTCGCATTTATTTTAGTAAAATAATGAAGTGAAACCAACATTAACGTCGGCGAATCTAATCAATGTCTCTGTCGTGCTACGAAGTGCTACGCTCCGCTACGAATATCTACAGCGTAGCCTACCTCGCGGTAATGAGGCTTCCGTACACACTTCATGAATAAATTAATCGAATATTGTTCAATGAAATAACATTAGATTGCACAATATTGTTTCATAATAATATTATTTACTATTTACTTTGTTTCTTTTAACAAAAAGAATTATTCCAATCAGTAACGTGGTTGCTGAGATCACACATAACAAAGTTGGAGAAGTTTATGCTTTATATAATAATGTAAAAGTAAATATTTAATGTATATAATCATTACATAGTCATTAATTGAAATGAAGACTTCCATTTATATTAATGAAGTTCTCTCTTCATTGAAATAAACAAATTTAAACTGAAATTTCAATTACAAAGGATTAAATCCAAAATCTGTTTGTACAACGTCGTTTGACTTCAAAAACTCTGTCGGATATTCTGTTCAATTGATTTCCGAGCTTTAGATGAATCGCCATTGAATATCGTAGCCTTTGTTGTTCCCTATTATATATATTTAAGTTTACAAAGACGTAACAGAGTGGACAAAGTTTAGTTTACTCTAAACCAAAGAGGTTTTGATACTATTCAGATTTGTAATTAGAAATATAACTGAGGTAAACTAATATCTTATTTAACTAAATAAGAATTTACTTTACTGTTAATTTTGCATAAAATCGAATAAATTTAAACTATACAGTAATAAAAAATCCCATACTAAGAGATTTAATAATCGACATAGTAAGGGGAAATATGTAAACCATATTTTATTAATTATGTAAATAAAATGCCAGTAAGTAACAATAAATCACATATCACAATAATAATAATCTTAAGTTCTTTTTAACGGCGAAAAAGCTAGTGTTTGACCGCTATCCCGCTTAATACTAAGTGATCGTCGAAAGATGATACGCGCTAGCTTAACAAATGCCTATTCACTCTACTCTTCAAGGCACTAACGTCATATTTGGGCGGAGAAACTGACACCGGGAACTTATTCCAATCGCTTCGTTCGACTGCGTGGCACATCAACTACAAAAGGATGGATACCCGCCGCGTGTCTGAACATCCGATGGTAAAATGGTGATGGGAGATTTCGGGTAACTCACACACTCACGCACACTCCCCGAAATATAGCCCGTAGAACACTGAAAGTCTAGCCACTCTACGTCTGTACTGAAGACTAAGTTAATATCTTGGTCACAATTTAACTTTGGAGTAACGAGGAGCGATGTCTCGTAAATGAAACAAAATGTACTTCCCTATAACATCGTAGCCTATTCTATGTTAGAGGTGACTAGGTTATAGTCAACCGCACACAACACTCATATGTGTAAAAAAATATTTCGAATTTATGAACACAGTTAAATTTACTGAAGAAATACATAAAGTACATTCATATAAAAATAAAACTTTTTTTGTAAATAAACAACGCCTTGCATCTGAATTAGGATCGAATACCGGATATGCTTTCCATTACTATTGTTAAAAGCTACAACTTTTAACTTGTCATTGTACATTTTAATATAATAGGTAAGTAAGAGAAAAGCTACACTTCCTTTAAAATTAACTTTATTCTCCACATCTACGTTTGGTATTCATTAAAAAGTTTTTTTTCTGAACAATATCATTTTTATCGTAAAGTTTTTAATTTTCTATTCTAATAAGGAATATGAAGTTGGGTAAATGAGAATGGTTTACATTACATTTCTATATATATAACAATTTTGTTAGTAACCAATACTTTGAATGTAATGGTGATGGGATATAGCGGTCGTGACTTTGAATCCCGCCATTTGACTATCGAGAACCATAACCTAACACAAGCTTTTTCAAGCTAACCGGGAATTGTTACAAGAAATATTAATAAGTTAACAAAAATCTACTAATATTATAACAAACAAAAAAACACATGATGATGATGATGATAGAAATATTAATCTCTATTTTTAGGTCATCACATATATTTTTGTTGTTAGAATATTCTTGTATTATGCATATACAGGTACGGCGGCTGCGCCCGTCGTCACTTTGACAATGACGTTAATAAACCTTCACTAAGCTAGCTCTCGTATCACTGCTCCCTTTACATATTAATTCTTATACAACTAAAGAAGTTGAGGGGTGCAGTTGATTCAAATATTTGAACGTTAAGTAAATTAATTGATAAGATCGTAATCTACTGTTTGTACTACGACGATAGATTAGAGGTTAAACTATACTGTACTCATACTGGCATCTATTTATAATAACACAACGTGATCAGCAAGAGGTCTTATCACTATAGTCGTCAGGAATCCAAGAGCGTCGCATCCCTAGCGCATCTGCGTTTTATAATCAAAGTCAAAAGGCAACCGTATCCATATCTTTTCTGCGATACTCCTGCATTCGCTACACCGGATAGGAAAGCGACAACAAGATTCTTATGTGAAGACTAATGCTTGACCCTTCGTACTCTTAAAAGGGATATCTTGCCAACAAATAAATGTGAAATTTACATATACAAAACTGTTTTTAATTTTAAAAACATTTGATTATACATTTTGATCGATTTGCAAACAATGGACTATCGTTAGTAATATTTAATCTAGCATGATTTTTTTTACTACGCGATGTATTTTGCATAGAATTCATTTCAATGATTTCCATCGATTCCCAACTGATTGGTGAGCACAGACGTTTCTATTGAAATGTTGCGTTCAAAAATAATTAAAAATATTTTTTGTGTCAGTTGTTAATTAACGTTGGGAATGGTTTTTAATAAAAAAAAAAACATTTCAATTTATGAAGCAGAAATTTCATCTAAAACATATTGTTATAGTTAGTTTGGAGTACATCAGCTTTACGTCCTTACTCTCGAGGCTCGAAGACCACCCTATAGTAGTGTGGCGTCTCTCCACTGCGCAAACTCGAAGGATGTCAAGATGACGGCAGTTGCCACAGAGAGGGCGAAGCAGTGGGAGTGACAAATAAATCTATAAAATATATCACGTCTTTAAACTTTTCAGAAAATGTTATTGGAGCTTAGGTAACGAGCGACCATATTGCCTAACACTTTCCAATCTTTCTCTCACTTAACGCAATCAATGTCGATTTTTGTAGTAGAAAAACCATCGTTTAATTTCCATAACTTGAACAATATATTGATACTGTTCAAATAAAATTTTACAAACTGGTCAATTCAGTCAATTTGTGAGCATAAGTTTAAAATTTCCTTTGTTAGTATATCGATGTGTTGTACGGAATAATATTTTAACATTGTTGCATATTTTTTTTATGTAGGTTACTTATTTAATTATGGTTGTATATATATTTTTTATCAATAAAGTATGTTACAGACTTCTTCGATGTGATCAAATTAACTGAGCCAGTGAAATGTCAAAGAAATTAACTGGATGCAAGCAAACAGATGTATCATGAGGAACCGAGGTTGGCTATTCAAAGTTTATCGTCGATGTTGTGTGTAGACAATATCCCCATGTATATCCCCATTACCTTGTTCATATTAGACTTGAAATCTATCGGTGTTTGCATGCCAGTCTGAATTGTTACATATTATTGAACTTAAAGTTATGTCTCAATGTCTGCACATACTCTTAATATCATAACCTATCTAGTACCGACGTACCTGATAATATTTAAAAATAGTTTGTTCATTGCATGCAAAAAAAAACGTAAAGGAATCCCCTTATATTTAAGTAAACGCTAAAGTAAACATAGATGTCGCTTTCGCATAACTTGATGGATTGTAGAACACGATAAACAAATTATTGGTTAAAAGTAATTGCTAATTGTTTCTTTAAAATCACAACACAAGCTAAAATCGCTGGTAAGGCAAACTATTAGAACATGAATTCATTCTTAAATTAACCAACGAATAGCGAGGAGCGTAAAAGTTAGTGAAATTTAAATATTTCAAACAGTTTTATTCTCGCATTAATCAGTGGGAAAACTGTGCGGAACAAGATGTTCTGAATCTCGCCGCCACTCAAATTAGTACAATTAAAAACTGGAAATTTTAAGGCCGTATGTAAGTTTTATCGTAAAATTCTTGCACACAGTTCATGAAATGACTTAATCCAGCCCAGGTGGGGCGAAGAGCGTCTTGGCTTTAGGGAAAAAATGTAAAATTTAATTAACAAAGTTATCTGAGTCCTGAAACACAACTTTGGCAAGAAAAACGGGCAAACCGACACGTTAATTTCATTCTATCGAATTACGACCCGCAGAGGGCGTGTGGAGGAGATTGTGCATAGAATGTTAAAACGATTTTAACTTATTACATAAAGGGCCATTGTAAGTGGTGTTTGTTCGGGACGCGTTTTCTTTACCAAGTGATGTCGATATCTTTGCTCTTTCCAACGTGGGGCTCACCTATGTTATAAAATGCCCTGTATGGAGCCAGGAATTTGGTGTAATTAATATACTGTATAATAAGTATTAGGTGAAAATTGTTTTGAGTTACATTCCATTTAAATAATAGAATACTTTTCAAAACCACGAGCACAATTGCGATGTCCTACTTGTAATAATGACTTATAAACATTTTAAAAAGTTAGATAGTTACTTGGTAAAAGTCGTCGATGCACTTTGCAAAGTATAAAACCGTTAAGCGAGTCTCACTTCCTTATCGTTTATTTTCTCTACAAAGTGGGACGGCTATCGATCTCGGTTAGGTTATTCAGTAGGTAGAGTGGGATCGGCGTTACTTAATCTGCTATGTTGCACTTGGCGAGATAATTTCACGCCCCTCGACGTCGACTCAGCCATGCCGCCGTCCTATCAATTGAATTTCATACCTATAACTTGCGGAAACTACCCTGATAGTCTATATATACGTCGCGTTCAGCTAGGAAATGAGTCATAAGATTCATTTAAATTACTGCAATTCAAATATTACACCTAAATTTATTCTATCAAGAAATCCAACATGTCACTCGACACTGACAGACTTACCTAACCATTGTTATTCCTTGCTAAAATATTGTCAACCCACTTACGTTTCTTAGATGTTTCCAATCAGAAGCCAATAAGAACCAACAATTCGTATATAGAAGGGACCAATTAATTATGTTATCAGATTTAATTTAGAAAATAATAAAAGTGCCCATTTAACAATAAATTCGGACATTGAGTAGGGTGATATTGGAAACTGATTTAAAGTTATTCTGATTGCACTGCACAGCTCGTTGGAGCGCACGTTATTGCTTAATTAATTTATTCAATAACAACAATAAAGTATGTACATACGAATTTGTTATGCTTGTAGAGGGGACGTAGATTTTCTAACGCATTCTATCCTATCGGAGCTACCCTTCGCGTATATCAAATGAACTCTTTTTAAACTATTTGAAGCAACGATTCTATTGACGATTTTCCTACAGGGATAACATACTCTTGATATTTTTAAATGTTTTCAAAAATCCTAAATTGTTACGCAAAAAAAAGTAAGCGTTTTGAAGATCTTCCATTTTACTTCTTAATGTAATTACTCACACTAGTTGGTGATCTTACTAAAAGATATAACATTTTAGAGCATACTTATTAAGATTTATACGATGTTTCCATAAAGCATATAGAAATGATTACGTTTTGCTACTTTAAGTTTTTTTAGATTATCATACTTTTTTTACACCATAAATATATTTTATTTTAAAACCAAGTTTTTTTTTAAATATATCGAATCATAACCTAACCTAACCTAACATTGTTGTGAATTGAATACAAAATAAGAAGAATATGGTAGACGCGTTATACAATTTGATAAAACACGGTGTTGTTATTACATTCTAAAAAATCGATACCTAATGTGATAAGGAAACATTACACTTATAATGCTGTTAAAGTAAATCAATATACAGTAATCAGTTACTAATCGTTACGAAGCTTGATGATCCGCCTGTAAGAGGATTTATTGTAAGTAGCTTTAATATGACCACTGCCTACAAGTTAAAATAGAATTAGGACTGACAATACGACAGATATTTAGTTCACTTTTTTCTTTAATAGTAACATTCAACTGTCAAACACTGTGAAGCAAAGAAGTTTAGAATTTTCTGACACTAATATTGACATGTCTTTTCGTCACTGTTACTTCAATGAGAACGTGACAGTATGTATCAATGCGAGTGCCGCGACAGTCGAGATACACGGTGAATCGTGCAAAGAAAAAGTATCAAAATCCTTCGGTCCCAGTATACGTCGGGATCGATAGTCATATGATTGTAAATGTAGATTGATTGGCTGCCATTGGCGTTTCTTTTTCAGCACGAGTACGATGCCGCTCGCTCTATTATGTCACCATCCACGATTTACTGACTGCATTCGAAGGGTTAACCTTGTTATTCGTACGCGGGATTGTTTATTTCAACTCTTTATTACGTAATTTAAGATGTCTGTTAAGATTTAAAACACTTGATACGTGTAATTGGATAAAATTTCTACGAAAAATATGGACGTTTGAATTTAGTGATGAGTAAAATGAAATTTCTAATTATCTTATTATGATAAAAAAAAAATTACCGTACGTTAACCATTGTAGTAATTAGTTTTATTCTTTCCGACGTTATGTCTACCGTTTGGTTCAAGGTCTATATAAACAATATCTAGGAGTCTAAACCAATGACTATACTATACTAGTATGTTGATTATACTTGTGTGAAAACATGACGGTGATAGCTAGATAGCTGACCTAGCTACTTCCATAGACCAGTACTAGGAAGCGTTCAAATACACTCGTTCTGATATTGCGAGTATGACAGTTTGATATGTGACACACTTTTATGAACCGATGTCCAGTAAGTCCAGTATATGGCGGTGTTTTTTTCTAGTTCCAACTACTAAGTTATAAAGTACAATAGTTTCTTATCTATTTTTAAATTGATTGAAATATAATAAGTTTTGCTTTTACTGGTGTTATATTTTAGCGGATAACTATAATGAAGTAAAGGTAGGAATACAGAAGAAGGTATGGATGCATTGTGTGAAATAGGATATGTGTAAGAAGGGTGTGAGTTCAGATATGACGGCTGACAGAGATGTAAGCAAGAGTAGAACATACTGTGCCAACCCTCCGTAGGGAAAATGGCTGGTTAATAATGTTACTTAAAAGTTAACATATTGTAGAGTTACTATAGGAATAAATAAATTAAACATTATCGAATTTATTTCTTCAACAGCACATGGGAAGCGATTGAAAAAGGAATTCAAAAATAAATTTATTATCTTGAAGAAAGTCGATGGATATTGGATGTTACTTTGGATTGCTTTACGATTTATTTTCTTACGTTTTGTATTTCCTTTATACATTTCCAATGTTTGTATCAATAACGTATATATTTCAAACATTTTTACAACAAATTAATATGGCCGAAGTTTGTTTTTATGTTTATTTATTTATTTATTTACTTATTTAAAGTATACCTACAGTAAAATTAACTTACATTCATAATAATATTTAACGAAAAAAAGACAAGAGACAGATAATTGAACCAATTACATGTATGTTATCATTAACAAAAACAAAACAGTCGCTAGCAAGATTAAAGACGACTAATGCGTTTTATCAAGAATACAAAATTTCACATTAAATAACATAAACCAATATAATATCATCACCAGCCCTTATCTGCCCCTTGCTGGACATAGGCCATTCCCAACTTCGGCGTTATTATAAACGTTTAATTTAATTTTTACACTAGAATAATAGTTCTAGGCATCTGATATCGTTATGTTTAAATAAGAGCAGTATATGGATAATGGAGGAGGGTGGATTTGAATCCTTGATTTAATGGTCACAAGATAAACCAGAGTCTGTTAATTATACTATGTTTTACATATGTATGTTGATAGAGCAGACTGGATAGATAATCCTTTAAAGCACCGGGTTTTACTTGAAAACTTTGCTATACAGTCTTCTTCGATAAGTTAATTATAGAACGAAATAGTCTTATTGTACTATAAGTCAGTTAAAAAAAAATTGTCTGTCACTGTTTCGCTTTGATCTACCCGTGCGCTACTTTTTTTAAATAACTTAGGACTATTCATTTCTATTAATAGTCATTTAATTATTACAGGTTAGTATAATTTAGTTATATTGAAAGTTTAAGAAAGTACAAAGAATCTTGTCTTCGAATAACCATTTCTAAAGCATATTTTAGAGTAAGAAATTTGACAAATAACCTGTGCAACGTCGTATTGCAGTATTATGAGTGTACGATGTTATATAGCTGTTACTATAGAATGATTCCAGCTTAGCGGAAAACCTGAACTATCTCGGCTGTCAGATGTGACTTATTTATTGAGGCCATCGCATTTGTGGGCGATATACGAACGTCAGTTAGATATATGAAGAATTACTGTATATCAAACATTAATCGACTTTCCACAACACAACAATATTATTTATACTCGCATATATGACTTAGAAAAAGTATTTTTTTACTTGTAAAATATTGGTAGATTTTTGTTAATTTACTAATATTTCTTTTACTAAAGTAAGCTCTAGACTTGTGCTAGGATGTGGTTTGCGACAGTAATCCGACGGGTGGATACGAACTACGAACGAGCATGTGATTGGAAATCCGTCGAATTAACCATTAGGCTATTGGCGCTTCATAAAGTATTTTCCTATTTTGAAATACGTATGCCATTTTGATATAATATGAAATAAAGATTTATTTTATCTCGCATAATGTAAAGATCACAAATAAAACTACATGTTCTACGCAATTAATTCTTGTTTTTGGTTGAGAATAATGAATTTTATATGAGAATGAGCGGAATCACGCAAAATGTTTGTCAGGATAAGATAGAGTGGGTGCCAATGGCAATGTATTGCCGCCTTTTTGTTGTTGATGTCTTTTTGTTTTCGACAAAAAAGTCAAGCTTAACTATAGTCACACACACGTATTTACCTACTTACGAAGTATTTTTGTTAAAAAACTCTATAAAGTATTCGTATCAAAAAAGTGTATTATATTTGTCGGTGTATTTTTCGTCTGATAGGGGGCCCTGCGCAATATTATTAACTAACGCAATATACGCTTTGGAAGAAGGCGGCCGTGGAGCGATCGCCCACGCCCAGGGCCGTAGGCGACGTATGACTGATACGATGATGGTGATGATGAAAGTTTGGTCTTAATATCGGTTTTTGTTTTTTTTCAACGTTAAAAAAACAATACACATTTGGATACTGCACCAACTACAAGTTATATGTAAAATTTAATTACTGACATATTTGCCGTTTTTTTTGTTTTAAAAAAGAAAACAATGTAGTTGAAACATGTTGAAGATAACAACGCTGGTATATGAGTGTAGTTGGTAGGTAGGTCCGCCAGTCTCCGGTGAAATGTGTCAAGGGCCCGCGCCATAGGATGTAGCACCAGCCCTCGTCGTTTGTTTCGCTTCAAATCACAAGTGGCGGCGTCGTTCCGCGCCCGTCTCTCCTCGCTAGTGCCGGGAACTAATACAGGCCACACACGTTAGAATTTCCATAACATTTTTAGCACAAGTTCGGAAAACCAGTTCGGAAACAAGTAGGCAATAACAACAATTTAATTTGATCTTATAATACGGGGATGGGATTTCCGCATGGCACCGCACAGTTATGTGAACGTAATCTAAACCTTACAGCCACAACCAAGGTTAATAGTATTGTGCAGTTTTGTCATACACGCGAGAGTTTGTCTAAAGTTAAGTATGTAAAGTCCACCGTCATACAAAACCTGACGTGTGTGGCCTGCATCATGTGACAGTGTCTGTGTCACATTAACTCCGTGCGTTATGTTACTACTTTTTTTATGTCGACACCATGCAATTTTTCCTACCTTACTTTTGTTTAGAAAGTTGACGAAAAACGACTTAAGTATATTCTTACATACTTCATCGTGTTCTGTAGATTAAAATTAGATGGTTAACCTGGGTTACATTTTTAATGCCAAGATGTTTTCGTAGCTATGATATTTATGCGTAGAATGTGATATAACACTGAAACTTGGCATATAAATCACTCTGATCACTGTTGGAATTAATCCATAGGTAAAGTTTTTTTTTTTTTTTAATAACGCGCGGACGTAATACTGAGTAAAAGCTAGTTGTGTAATTGGTACAAGGCAACGCGAAAGTCGTAGACGGTTACATCAATTAAGTTATGAATTATGCTCAAGTGATAAGTCACGGAATGGACGTTGGGATTGAACGGGCAATTCCTTTTGACGAAGATTTCGGCCAGACGCATCACGCTCGGAATTCCATAGGGCGGTCGAATTGTTAGGACCTGTATACACTGGGTGTTTGCAATAGTATCGAATTTGCATATAATATTATAGCGAGTCATGAACCCAATATATTTTACATTTTATTTTTCATTATAAAGAAATTTTAAAGCGTCAATATAGATGCTCCTTTGTTTTTCCTTTCAGTCGAGGTTATATTATAACAAGTTTGCATTGTGTTGAAGCACCCGTATATAAGATGTATAGTATAGATGTGCAGTCGAAATGTTTGGTTTCAAATGCAGAAACAACTGATTATGATTAGATTTTCAAAAAAAATCTAATTTCTCCCCCGCTCAGTGTGAATCGAACTCGTCGAAAGTTAGGGTTTTCGGGGAACAAGGGGAGAGAGGGATCGTTATTTATAATTTATTCCCTCAATTAATATGTCTCGGCAGCTCCCGATTGTTCGCTCCCCGTCTGGTCTTTTGTCTACTTCTGACTTCGGCTTAAAGATCATTGGGATTATAGAATTATGAGATTGATTGTGTTCAAGGAGTTGTTGACTCTTTTTATATCATTATGTCAACACTAACTTCAATTGTTTAAACATGGACAATATTGAATATTAGTTATTACTCTCGACATAAAAAAAAAACTTCGTAGCCTATGTCACCCAGACTATCTTCTACTGTCAATGACAAATTTCATCGATGTCCATTGAGCTGTTTTATAGTTTATTAGGGTTATCAACTAACAAACATCCATCCATATAAACTTTGGTAGTTAGAATATTAGTATGACTGTGTTTATAAATGATGATATAAATTGTATTATTACAAAGTTAGCAAAAGCCATTCTAACAATCGAGTGAGTGCACTGTCGGTGAGCGGGGGCGAAGCTAAATCAATCAAAATATTGCGGTAAATAATTTTAATGTTAATCAAACGAATTGCTCCAAATCATCCGTTCACAAGGTAAATATTATTTCAATGCCACATTTTGATTACTGGCAAACATTAAATTTTAAACAATTTTGCTGCGATTATTTCGGGTTTATATTTATTTTAAACAAATTATTGCGATGATGAACAAATTTAATGTTTATTTATCTCGAATAAAGTAGTATTCAGTGTTTTAGATTTGTGTATTTACTGAAGATAATACTCCATAATTTTTAATAACATAGTCAAGAGCAATTGATGCGGGTCACTAAAGATCTAAAGAAACCTAAAAATCTTGGAAACAATGAATGCTAGCTTAATCAAATAAACAGTGTTTAATAAACGATAAAATACCCCTTTAATGATAGTTACAAAATTTAGAACTCTCAATATATTATTTATTAAAAATTACATAAAACAAAAAAAAAACTGCTAATTTCTCCTTAAAACACAACTAGGAAACATGACTTTTTTTTATATAATATTATGATCAATAAGCTTTATAGACACATTTAAAACTGTTTAGAAAAAACAAACAAACTCAAGTGCAGCAATTTCGTGTTCTATCTTGGAAAGTCTTGGAATAAAGGCAATAACTATGAAGTGAATTTTACCACAATATATACCATATTATTATAAATACCGTTTATTTTATAAATCTAGCATTCTTAGTTCTAGATTTATTCATAATAGAATTATAGGTCTTTTTGAGTGACTAGGATTCATTGCTTTTGAGTGTAGTTTGGATGTTTATTTGAATATATCTCCAGTAAGACTGAATGGATGTGGTATTAATTTCGTAAACATTTTTCTTATTTCATTCAGTTTATTTTAATGCATGTTGAAGATATGTCGTTAAGAATATGCTAATTGGATTAATATACGAGATACCAGTACCCGTTTGTCTAGCAATTCGCGATATAGAAAGTTCTAGAGCTTGGAATTTTTAAGTTACTTTTCCTTAATAAAACTAGTTAAAGCTTCGATATAGGATAGTTAGCGTGGAACAATTTTAACTTTTAAAATCGCGGATCGATATGTCTGGAGTTAACAATCCGTGGAGTATCTGCTCTTTTGTTACTTTTAAAGAAAAAAATTAGCAGCAGCGAGACTAGTCCTTATAATGTCATTTTCATTTTATTTCGTTACAGCGTGTATTTTAAGATTTTTAAATGACCCCCTTATATAATCCACCGTTTGTACTAGTACGATAGATTGACGTTTTAAAATTTATTTTACTATAATTTATATAAATAATAAAAAAAAGTGACGAACAAGGAGCGTGATCTTGTCACCCTGTCAAAAAACCGCACCCAAACCAAACTTATCCACTAGGTACTAATAGCTCAGACTCAATATTTTCTTAGAATATACATTATAGTATTGTTTTTAAATAGCTTTACAGTTACAGAAATAACAATTTTTACCAAAGTATGTAACTGTGAAAAAATCTTCAAAACGATATAATTATGAATGGATTGTGTGAAAGAGATAGAGATGTATGGTAGAGTACATACTGTGCCGACCTAGGGGAAAGGGTTGATGATGGAAGCTGTCAGAGAATTCGGAAAGTAAATCGGTTCGACGAAAACACACACACATACACACAAAATGAACTAGATCAAGAAAAGGCACTGCTTCTTGTAAACAGGTGGTAAAATCAGGCAGAACCACAACGACCTATGCAAAATGTATTGTGAAATAATTAGTTTTTTTGTTTTAATTTTCAATGGAATATGTTCCAATAGAATAGGAAGTTAATTCCGTGCAATGCAATCGTATGTCCCCCGACCTGGAGTATACAATAGTTAAATGTTTATTTTATTGATTTTCACACGGCCCGCTTCCATGCATCTCGTCGGCACAACTAAGAGCAGTTACTGCGGCACAGTTCCAAATTGGCCGATTAAAATTACCGACAGGCAACTTTGTTCTATTAATAATAATGAACACGCTACCCAAAGCACCCCTCATTGTTGTATGCATGTTTTTATATCGAAAAAGTTCTGTTTCGCTTACAGTAGCTTGGGGAGTTAGAACTTTGTGTTATTATATATTTTTTTTACCCGTCTCAGTTCTCATTATTTAGTTTTACTATGGATGATTAATTTTATGGTGTGTGTAATTAGATTTGTTTATGTGTGTAACTAAACTCGAAAAGTATGTGAATTTTTGTTACTGTACCCATGGGTAGAAGGTACCTAGAGTGTTTCATATAACTTTGACATCTAAACAAAAGTCGATTCTCGAAATGATATTGTATTGTACTTGTATTGTAAAATACATCCTTTAGGAAATTTTAAATGAAATCATAAGAACATGTTAATTTTACAAAATGCATCGTCGTATTACTTACGTTATTAGTTATGCAATAAAATTGTTTTTATTCCCACGCTTGTTAGATTTCGATAAATATAGATGCAAGTCTATTGGTAACAAAAGTTGAGTAAAAAATTTAAGGGGAGGGCAGCAGAATATTTGCAATAGAGTCGTTCGTATGCCGTGTTGTTAAAAGATAAACTTGTAATACCAACGTAACGCACTTCTATGAACTCGAAAATATCCCACTTACAACGTTGTTAACGAATTTTTTATATGTCGCGACGGGTGGCACGACCTTATATAGCTTTAAACATCGTCAAAATGGCTATTCTATTAAATAGGTTTTTTACAAATTGACTTTAGGCT
>JAODUI010000008.1:2762909-2791899 GCA_027563995.1 Papilio gigon | reverse complement strand
GTACTGACACCGAGTTGCACGTGAGTTAAGCCGTTTTATAATTAGTATAGTGAAATGTCTCACGAAAGTTTTAATAGCTTTTGTGTTCTTAGTTTCTTTCTTCTCTGATGCTCGTGTATACCAGCACCAATTGTTTTCACGGTACTTAATAACAGATACGTTTGCCATTTTTTTAAAAAGAGAATCATCGACGACCATAGGCATCTGCAATACTAGAGGTACCACAGATGCGTTGCTGACGTTTGAGTAAGAGGTTCTTCTGGTTGTATAAGAGGAAATTTGCTCGTTTGATTCTAGGGCAAAAAAAAATGTTACGTTTAATATTGTATTTGTTTTTATGATATGTTATATAGGACGAAGTCTGCAGTCATATCGTTATGAATGTGGCTTTTTACGACACCCGTCACATGTAATTGCCTAGGAACGACCTCCTCCCGGGGGTTCTATTTCGACTTACGCCCGTTACGCGATTTCGAACCTTATACCTTCTATAAATAATTTTCTCTAATCTGTCGTATAGTTTTATTATACTGTTTGTTAGTAGTAAATTACTAGGACAACATAAACGACACTGTTATATCGACTTGATTACATTTTTATATGTTATTTAGTACTTTTAGATGTGCGTGCTTCAGGTGATGATAAAAATTGACCTCAAATATGTGTGTTAATATTGACTTTTATATAATATGGATTGGCTTCAAAAATCTTTTACACTTAATGTAACGAATACAAGATTTTTTTTGATAATAGGTAGGTTTTTCTATTTTGTGCTGGTAAACTTTATCGGTTTTTTGTTTTTTTCTAAATAATGTCATTGTGATTCTTATCATGATGACAAGTTTTAAATGATAAAAAAAGAACTATTAGTATATTTTAAATTAAAATATCTACCTATTAATTTACGGCCATAACAATAACATCCACTTAAAGTAAACCGCAGCTAACGAACGTTTATCAAACTTACGCGTGTGGAATTAGGAATGTTTTTACTTTGAAACTTGACTATAAAAACCATTCCCACATGAATGATCGCAACAAAGTGGGGTCAAAAGTTGGAGCTGGTAAAAAAATGGAGAGCGGCAGCTGTTTGGCACATGGCGGTGAACGGCGGCCGGCGATGGAAAAACGTTTAATAAAACGACAGCGCTCGTTCGCTCATTTCTTTCAGCCTGATATTTTTTTTATTTATATGACGAGCAGCGTCGAGGTGTTAGCGACCAGTATCAAAGTCATGTTTAAGCTTATCTATTTTAACTTCTTTTTGAAACTAGAACAAAATGATACTGGCTGAAAAGATTCCTGATATAATATTTAGAAGTAAAAAAATATAAAATAGAAATGTATTTAGGTGTTAATAAGTTCTTAATAAATTTCTGGTATGAACGAAAAAAAAAAGGGAACGAAAACTTGGTGAATTGTTTCCAAACCGCACCCATTATAATTTGGGCGACGTATTTCCTGGGGGGCACCGGCGCGGCGCTGGACGTCTAAGAATATGGGTTAGATAAATTCCCAAGTTTATGGTGAACTTTTCCTAAACAAGTTACGAAACTCACGGTGCGAGTTGAAATTTATACTTGTGTTTAGTGATTTCGCCTTGTTTTTTTTTGTACAAAAAAAACCTAAGTTATGAAGTATGGTTAAGCATGTTTAACTATAGTGATAACTTGATAAGATTTTTTTTATATGATTGCAGTTTTTTTCACTTATGTTTAAGTTAGTCTTAGAAATTTATAGAAACGCTAAGGAAAGTGAAATATACTTATTCATTGTGCGGATAAATAGATTGTTTTTGAATACTGCGTAGATTTTACTTGGAATAAAGAGTTGGTGAGAGGTAACTCGAGATTTTCTTAGAAATCAAACTCTCTTATTTGCTAGATTTATGTTTCAATTGAGTTAAAATATTCAATCATACTGTATTTATTTTTCCTTTCATTTGTGTATTTAAGTTTGTAACGTTGTTTATTTAATTAAATATAATGTAGTAAATTTTCACGGAATATGATTGTGTTTTAAAAAAAACATAACTGAACATCTTTTTTATACGTATTTTCTACGTTTTGACTGTTTTCTTTTAAGATCGAGTCCGCGCTTTGACAAATAAAATCTTGTTTTGTTTTATTTTTACTATTGAGAGTAATAATTCTGAAACTGATTTTAAATCTTGTTTTTTCATTTTTTTTAAGCCCCTTATTTCTAAAAATGATACTATCTTTTGTGTATAAACGAAAGTTTGCCGTAACAAAACCGTCAGGGTCTCGCCTCCCTCAAATTACTGTAGCGCAGATCTTAATTACGGCCATCCGGCCCGTTTGATTGGGGCCCCGCATTGTTTGTATTCTCGGCTAACAGGACAATTGCACTTGCACTTAGTCACAGGAGTCACGGGGTTAATGGTACCTACTGTCTATGTACCCATCTAGTCCCATCAATATATATTGTTACAGTTAAATCTATTACTTCGGTAACCTTTCTCTGATTTGTCTACGTTCTAGTCTTTTATTCGACTCATGTAATTTTTTCTAGGATCAATAATCAAAGCGCTTCTTTTGCTTGATTGAAAAAAAAAAAACGAAATACTCGTAGGATGAGTATACGCGTTGCAGATCAATATCCGACAGTATAGCGAACTCACAAAAGACCCCCGAAACGTTTGGTGAAAAAGTGCTACGTCAGCGGAAAAAACACAATGCCTTCAGGGCCGACAATACTTCCCTAGTTGCCAAGTGATCACTCCGCGGTCCTCCCGAAATAACAAATGAATCCACAATACCCGACCTCATGTAGTACCAGACCAATTCAACGTGAGCTCTTTAGAATATTGCTCATAGAATTTAATTGTAATCTTTGAGAACAATAATGTTTATCATCGATCTACGTCTTGTTGGATATCAAGGCGCTATTAAATGAGCTGTCATTCACAATGATAAGGCGTTATTGTTCAATCTAATACACCAGATAAGGAGACCAATTCTTTTCGCTATTCGAATCATATACATTCACTGCGCCAAACTGTGCAGTCAACGCGCAATAAACATTCTGTCTTGAAGTAACACAAACACCGATTTTTAAGTCAGTCACATAAGCTTATATGGTCAAAGCAATAATTTATGTCACTTTATTGAGTTGCAGACGTTGTGTTAATCAAGTTTATAGATTATTCTTGATCTGTTGGCCTATGATACTGTTTTGTACTAAACGATACTTTTTTGGATTTAAATAGTTTTATATTTTTAATATTGTACCAAATTTACCTCTCATCAATAGATACAAAACTTAATAGAACGTATATAATAATGGATAATTCATTATACATATTGTTACATAAATTTCGAATTATTTGTAGAGACGTTTGTGGTGTGGGAGATCTGTACTTAGTGGTCGCGGACACTTTCGCTATCGAACGGAACGAAGGGGTATTCAGAAAATTTAATTTCCGTAGACAGATCGAACAATTTCGCTTCAATGTGGTGTTCGCGGACCGTAATTGGGTCAACCCGGCGGACAATGGACTCTGACAATGTTATTATTAGTAGATCTCTTATTCAGTCGCTCTCGTTCAACTGATCGATCATCTTTTTGACAAACTTCATTGAAATATTGGAATAGAGGAATATCTTGATCGACTTTGCAATTTCATTCTTTTCATGTCAATTATCTTAACGATAGATCAATTCTCTCTGAGAGTTAAAACAATTTTGTATTATAATATTCAATGTTTAAACCATCTTTTAAAAGTTTCCAAGTTCTGCTGTTATTATAAAATGCTAAAGAATCTAGTCTCCTATAAATCTAATCCTTACCTTATATGAGTCCGTTTTTTTTTGTTTTGAAAAAAACATTGGTAGATTTTTGTTAATTTAGTAATATTTCTTGAGACCATTACTGTTAAGCTTGAAAAAGCTTATGTTAAGATATGGTCAACAAATTGAATGGAGGGATTGGAACCCACGACCGCTAGATCAATAGTCCGTACTCTTAAGCATTAGGCTATTGGCGTTTCAATTATTAAATTTGAGTTTGTGAAAACAATCACAATATTAATGTGAAATACCAGTTCAAAAGGCCTAATAATAGGAGAACTTTAAAGATAACAGTTAAGACTGTTGGCTATCTCGACTTATATAAAAACATAAACCCAGTTACAGTTAGGGAACCTGATGTCGTATTTTTACGTCTATTTCGTGAAACTCGGACACGTTTCGTTGATAATAGCAGCGTTATACCGATTTTATAATTTTTGTTTTGTATGTTTTTTATCTCTTCACCTTCATCGTAGAACAAATATAATAGTGATGACATAATTAAAGCAATAATAAATTATATTGTTCAAACAATCATCCTAAAATTTGTTTAAATAGAAAAAGGAGAATATGGAGTGAGTAAAGCCAGCGACGGGCCATAACTGCGAGATAATACCAATCCCGTTCACCTTGAAGAAGAGTCCTCAGTGGACTAAAACTAGTCGGTACCGACACCGGATGAATACGCGAGTGTTAGCCATTTTACATTTAATTTAACGTGAAGTGTGTTATTCTTCCTTGTGTTTAATTTAAAAAAAGACCAAAATTGCTCCGTTATCAGTAAGATTGGTCGTAAATTAAGATATCTTAGTCGAGGAAGAGGGAGTCCAATCAATAGTTCAATTTATACAAATCGTTCCGGCCACTCGAACGAGTGAAGTTAGTTCGTTAGTTCAACAAATCGATTATATTGGCGGGTTAATAAAGATTGACGGAGGACCTTTCACAACGTCTGAAATTAACGCAAGGATTGTAGAGCGGACCGCGTTCGAGTCACCTTTAACGCTGCTCTTTGTATGATGAAATTATCACATCGTCTTTATGATTTTGAATGTAAAAACACTGATTCATCCCAAGTAATTTTTGTATTGCAAAATTATAGCGCTTGTAGAATATTTTTAATAATTTGTTTTCGTTTGAACCTTTACAAATATTTCGTACAAAGATTTTATTTAAAAACCTCTGACCCCTGTGCTGTTAAATTTTTGAACTTTAATTTAAGGCTAGATAGGAGTAAGTAGCTATAACAACACAAATTAAATCTGAACTACAATAGTACAAGGTAAAACTTTTAGCTGTAATTAATGTTGAGTCAACTGTATAAGGAATAATATGTGAAACAGTTTTCCTCTTTTTCTTTGACTCGTCTCGTATAGTAAACGATTTGTTTGGTCTACAATTGATAAAATGACATTGTTCGTTTACTTCTGACGATATCTTTCGGCAAATTGATCGCGAGTATAAAGGAGTTCCTTTACGGAACCTTTTGGGGCCGGTCTGTCTGTCGAGTCGCGGCTCACAATGCCGTGCCCGAATGCCTACAAGCCCCTTTCAATTGTTCGACCGCTGACGTGTACCGAAGGCTAGTAAGAAATGGTACCGATCGTAGATTTACTGCAAAGTGTCGAAATGAAAAGAGTTTACCCAAACTTAAATTTTCTTTCGATGACAATTGAGAAATTCGTTATTTTTTTATTTCTTATTGCGAAAGGAACAAACTTTTTAATTGTGTCGAAACGAATAAAGCTTTACAAATGTTTAAAAAAAAACTTTATTTCATTTCGTATATAAAAGTAAGTAAAAAGAAGTAACGATTTTGTTCAATGCTCTCACCATTTACAATTTGAAACAGAACACTTCTTTGAGTACAATTTGAAGCATAGTCGGTATAATTTACCGTTAATATAGAATAATAAAAGTGGTCTAACTTATAGTGACCGCACAATAAAATATTTCGAGATTGTAGGTTTGTCTTCTATAAATTATCAAGAATATAAGGTAACAATTTATATGTGTATCTTCCTTTAATTCCCCTGTAGCTGACATGTCTAGTCAGAAGACACTGTCAGACAGTGTGGGGTGTGGAGCGTGTAAGTCACGGTCACGTCCGAATGACTACTCACGCTTCGCTGCCTCTGACGTCCCCTTGCCTGTTCCTCTACTAGAAAATATTCATTCGACAGCGTTAATCTTATTTATTCATTTCAAAGCTGCATTCGATTGTTTACGAATGAATATTGTTTTAAAAGAAACGGAACGAATTGTAAAATCTTTGTTCATTTTTCTTTTTAATTAAAGCACGCCGGTGTTTACGTTGGTAAACATCCTTTTGTAATATTATCAATAGCATTTCCGGCTACTTATAAGCAGGATATATTTGTTATTGTTACTCCAATAAATTGATAGAAAATGTTTTTCGAAAATCGAATGCTTTTAACTGAGTTCGTGCTGTCATTGAAAAATATTTATTTAGATAATAGAGTAACGAATTTATTACATTGATTGGAAAAAAATGGCTTAACTTTAGAACGCTAAAATGAATGAATTCTCGTATTTATAACAGGAATTCTCTTGTATTTTGTTTAGGTTTAAGTATTTGCTAACAAAGATATGTGATTGAACCCATGACAGAATTTCAGATTAGGTACTTAAGTTGCAAATACCAAATATGTGTTTACCAGTGTTCTAACTATGGTTGAATTAAACGTAAATATGTAATCTTAGAAATATAATTCTATTTTTTTCTGCGAGTTGCTCCTGCTCGTAAATTCTCTTTCATATTTAACGTGCATACTTTTTATTCTTTCTTTAATAGTTCGTCTGATCCTTTGTTTGCGTTGATATAAAAAAGCGACGTCGACGTCCTATAGTTCTTGTATCTCTTCCGTTTCATTCGTACCTGTTTTAACTTCGAATACCGCTAAGTTTGAATCGTGCCGCCCTCTATCGGCTATTTCGTTAATATTTATAAAGAGATAGTGAAACGATAAGTCAGTTCCGGATAACTTCGAATCCGCTTTTTTGTTTGAATACTGATTGATTTACTTTTGAAATGGATTAGACTATATTTTAACTGATATTCTGTAACATAAAGAGTATAGTACAAAGTGTAATTTTTATTAATACCATTTTATTGGTAATATAAGTCATAAGTCAAAGAATGAAATTATATAATTTAATTTAATAATTGTTAAACTATCCAGTAATATCTATTCATTTTTGACATGTTTTTTACCTAGACTTTGTTAAAAATAATTTTTAGTTTAACATATTTGTATATGTTGAATATTGTTTCTTATTTAAATTTCCTCAAAGAGGTCATATTTTTAACATAATCTAAGACCAAGCTGCGAGTCAAGATCAATTTTTATATAAATTGAAAGGAGCCAGCGGCTGCATCTTTATTCAGAGTCCATTCGGTGCAGGATGCAAATCCGGATGCAAGCTCGGGGCTGCTAAGCAAAAAGGTCACGCCTCGCTAGTAAAAACTATGGCCCGCCTCAACCTAGAGCTTTATGCTTGTTTCACACTCGAGCAGAAAAGTGCGGCCGTCCAGTAGTACAATGTAATACTGCAATTTTTTTTCAATTTACACTTACTGTTCAAACAGTACAGTACCATGTCGGCGTGTGTTCTGATACTAGCAGTACTGTCACTGGCTTGCTGCACTATCATACTGTTCTACCCTCGTGTGAAGCTAGCAGTACGGCTTGGATAGTGCGGGGGTTTTTATCATTATACTGCGGTTTATTTCCTCCGTGCCTTTTGTTTGACTTCTATTGACTCTAAGATAAGCTGCGTTGGCTTTTTTCCTTTTGGTTACTCTGTGGCGATGTTGCATCCGTTAGTTATAACAAAAGTCAAGGCGGGGTTTTGTACGTTTATAGATATATAGTGACTGTTTAAAAAGATTTAGTAATCTTTTGTTTTAGAAAGTAAATTAATAACAAATGAAGTAATGATTTCCGTATACTGATATGATGAAATCTTATTTGTCATTCGTTACTATACTGCGACCTATTCTTATCATCCATGCTCAATAACGATAACAAAATAGGTCCAGTGGTATTCAGATATTGAAATAGTTGTGGGAACACGGACGTATACTAAAGCAGATATCAGCTGTTATTTAATTTAGGCGGAAATTGGGTTTATTCATAGTGGATTATCTCTATATCTAAGCACATTCGATTACGGCTACTACTAAAGTTATATGGTGATGTATTTTTAAAGAGAAAATCAGTTAAATTCTTTATAGAATTTCAGAAAAATATGGGCGTTTTGATTTTGAATGGTATATTTAAGGGAGGGGATACGGAGACGAGAGTGGGGGACAGTAACGATCAGTCACTGTCAAATTGCTGATAGCAGTGGACGTCTCGGTCGGTACCCCGTACTATTATATCGTTAACGTTTATCAATTCGTATTTTTAATCGCAAAAAATTACATATATACTCTACATTTAATACATATTTTCTTGATCTATTTCTATATCTATACCGAATTTCATCCAGATCCTTACACCCGTTCTAGGAATACCATCTAAAAATCTAGAATTCCGCATTTATAATATTAGTAAGATGTTTGCTCAGTCATTTCACGTTTTTATAAAAATGTTATTAAAAGTGATTTAATTATGACGGTATTTTAAGAAAAGACAAAACAAGGCATGACTTCTTCATAGCATTTATAAAGCGAGGTCTCTATTTGTTAACGTTATAGAAAATCTAATAAAATAGATCCGTGCATAAAACTACTGGTGTGAGGAAAAGTTTATCAAACAAAACCGTCTGAATGCAGCGTACAATGGCAAGTATTCAAATGATCGGGTGCAGTCGTAGCCGATACGATGGTCATGCCAATCGCATCGCGAGGATCGTTCAGAATTTATTACTTCACTGATTTTTTCAATTGCTGCAAACGGTAGGTACCGGCCCGAGATTTATAAGACATTCTCTCACAAAGAGTCACGTAATCCCCGCCCCCTTTGTCGGTGACCCGCGCTCAAGATCTTGCAGGACGCGAATGAATGAAATCCTTGTAGACAGAACTTTTAAAACAGATCATTCCTTTATCGAGACACTGCTGAGATGCAAGTCATTTTTTTTGTGCAGATAATATTAATTATAAAACACTTTAATACTAACTTTGCTTACATTGTTTAACGTATCAAAATTATATATATTTTTAGTGGTTAGTATGATGATATAATTTCTAAGATATTAAGTAAGTACAGTAGTTGTTAAGGCAGAGGCATATTTTGGAAGGTATCGGCGCATTGGGGGACGATGAAGAAGTAATTACAAACATTATGAACTTAATTTTACATTTATTTCTGACATATAAATAGTTTGTTGCTGTGTGCATTCCTCCGCATTTAATTAATTCCGTCTAGCAAGATATTTTATTGTGTCAGTAATCATACGGGCGATGCCTTCCTTCAAAAGAGCCTCTTAAACGTTCAAGTTGACGCACGTTAAAATATCCAACGTATAATTTTGTCTGTCACCGTAATTAAGTTGACAGAAACTTCAAAATAGCAGACTTGTAATAGACATGTCAGATATTTGTGGTGCAAGCATTTAATAGAATAAATTTTGTAATATTTTGTGGCGAAATATATAGAAGCTTACGCTCAGTGTATTGGAAAGTCGATTGAAAAAAATAGATGATAGATAAAGTGTAAACGTGAGTGACAGGGGCTTAGGTGAAGAATTTCAACTCACTTATTGCCCACGTATCGTAACTTTGTGATTTCCCAGAGTATACTCTTTAGTATTTGAAGCAAAAGAAGTGAGAAGGTTGAATGTGGATGGCTACAAAGATAGAGTAAGACCGAATAGAGTGTGGATGGATTTCGTGAATTTTATACTGAAACTTTGGAATAGTTATTTGTTAAATTTTTTTTTTAGTAATTCAAGTCAAAGTGCCCCAGCTTCAGAGAACGGTTTGTTATTTGGTGACACAAATAAAAGTTATTTCTGTTCATTTCCCTTTCGCCGCCTTATTGTTTTCAAGATGAAACAAAACAGTAGAGTCGAACTTTCCGTACTTATGTTTCAGTTTGGATCATTAATGTCACAGAATTTTCGGTTTTTATAATGATCTATAGGTCAATTAAAACTAAAGTTATGACCTATTAAAATAACTTTCGAATAATTATATAGGCTCTTTACGACGTATCGGTAATTTTACATAGAATTTCACCTGATTTTATCTGTGATCGATTGTTCAAGAGAATTTTTCAATTTACTTGCATGGCAACATCACACTTTTGCACAAATTAAAACAAAAGCCGAGGTTCTCAATTATTCTCCATTGAATCAAAGACCGGGTTCGTTTTAAAATCTACAAAATTTTATACAATTTAATCAATCTAAAATCTATATGAACCGAGTTAACGAGCTCTCCTTGATCATACCGCATTTCCGCTTACACGTTACGTTTTGTGTAACAAGTTAGTTCTATGTAAGAGCGAATGCTATTGCCTCGTAAGTAGACTCCAGGCTATTACTGAACAATTAAGTAAACTCACTCAGCCAACAAACGAGCGAAGCACACAGTGGTTGCCAAGAATATTAATATGCTTTCATGACTATAATCAACAGGAGGTGGTCAGAGTTGATTTTAATTATTTTAACTTCCAATCTATAATTGTCCGATATAACATACGATAACATTTTTACATAAGTTCAATTCAATTGAAATGAGAAATTATATATACACGTTTTACTGGCATACAATTTCATTAACTGTTTATAGATTTATTTTGTCGTCCAACTAATGTCAATAAAGTCTCACAAGATCCTTCTCCTAATGTAGCTGTCTCCCTGTTTCTTTCTTTTACTTCATTTTGTATGCATATGTGTGTTTAGATGAGGTTGTCGCACTATATTTGTATTCATGACGGCAGACAAAGATGGCGTCTATTGGTCTTGTCTACATGTCAATAGTGAGGCTGCCGTCCCCCGGAGCCTCGGGGCGAAGGCTCTCATGAGGGCTGACGTAGCCGTCTTTGCCTCGTTACACCGTCGCTTAACTTCACGCCAACAATAGACGCTGCTAACTTCATTATTAATCTATATTTCGAACAGCGTCTACACTTTGAGTTGCATAATGAGTTTGGTAGTAAGTTTTGTTTTAATTTTCAAGTTACTAGTAAAAGTAATTATTGGATATATGGATAATCAATGATTATAATTGTAGTTAAAATTTTTATATCCAATTATTTGTTTTGTACTATTTAACATAACATTATCAATTTTAACATGATTTTATTTTTACAGGTAAATCACGAGTAACATAGCCGCTACGTCTAAAGTATAGCAGGGTATGTAACGATAGAATGAAATTGGCAGTTTTGTAATAAGATTTTTATGGTAGTAACACATTTATTATAAATCTAAGTTTTAAAAAGAATCCAAAAAGTGTTCCAAATTTAAATATTAAAAACAATTGTAGAATATAGTCGAAGTTTTATCTCAACCGCATAATTACAAGACGATGTCAACATCACCTAAGCGTGGAATAACGTCGAAGATTACATCGATACAAATCCCTACCTAGTTAATTGCACGTTACTGCTGAAAGTAGTGTTCGACAACACAACACTAATTAATATTATTAGCGTACCAACACTTTAGTAGTCGCAGTCAGTCACGCTAACTTACCGAGGAACTTCGAGCTATGTTCTTGAATCGAAAAGCGGCGTCAAAAATTCACTCGCCGAATTGAATTTTAGCTTTCGACATTTCAAATAGTGGCTTTACATTTCCGACTTGTGCGGGAAAATGTAGACATTTTTGTATATCGAAGTGAAGTGAAATAAGTTGGAATTTTAATAAACGACACTTTTCTTGTTATAAATATCTACACGTTCATTGCAATGGACGGAGGTGAATTGTTCTAACACGTACCTATTATACCTAAAAAAAATACTATTTTCTTTTACCTAATGTTTTAAAGTTTTAACCTTACATTAGAGTAAACGAGAGTAATCCATTTTCGAATACTAAAATGAAAAACAATTTCGTAGAATATCATAATTTTGGTTAAAATAAACTTTTTTACAATTAAAACCTTTACAGTACATAACTATTTAAAGCTACGTATTAAAATAAGCGGTGCTACAAATGAACAAAGAAAAAGCTGTGTGAAAATGAACATAGATTAAATTCTATGCGCAAAATTCAAATGTCATTAAGTTGTTCACTTCGAAAGTTATTCACAAGAGCGTAATACGGTGTGTAATAAAAACAATGAAGAAACAACAATAAAAGTGCGATCGCGACGTAAACGCCGCGTTGTCGCAGCGGAAGCGCTTCATTAGGGAGCGGAACAACACCGCGACTTTTAACCCCTACCCCTCTCACCCCCTTCCGCCTAGACATACTGTACACTTTCAATTGTTTCTGGGTTCAAATGCGTTAAACGTAACATGGCATATACGCCTTAATTTCTATAGCTAAATTATTCATATCAAATATATTTTTTATAAGAGTACAGGAGCGGCGGGATCATAAAGCCACCATCGACGCCCATGGAGATGCTCAATACCAGAGGACCCACATAAAAAAGTAAAGCAGTTGCTTATCATACCACTCACCCCGAACTAATCGACCAACTTCTTATACTAATTTTTATTACATAAATAAACGGGCAAATGATTTTTTTGTAGTAAAATATTAGTAGGTTTTTGTTAATTTACTAATATTTCTTGTGACCATTTGTGGTAACGTTGAAAAATGCTTGTGTTAAAACATGGCACACGACAATAGTTGGATGGCGGGATTCGAACCCACGACCTCTAGATTGGTAGTCCTACCTTTAACCATTAGGCTATTGGTGCTTCAAATGTACTTTATTATCCTTCACCAGTCAAATTAAAATATGAGAAATTAGTGCTTCATAGAATTTGCGAATATCATTTATCTGAATATTTGTTACGTCAATAATAATCACTTCCATTTCCTCTGATCTCAATATTCTATGATATCTCATTGACCACAATAAAACGACCATTGGAGATCATCATTGAAACAAAACCAGGCTTAGAATTCAAGATTGGTATCAATTAGATATCCATAAATTAACTTAGGTCAAAAAACGTCTAGACTGCACGCTATTAATCATGTAAGTGTGAAAGGTCGTCCATTAACTTGATGGAATACGATCTGTTCTAAAATAACGTCTGCGTTCTAAAGCCCGGTTATTGTTGCCTGTTCTCGACCTGTTATGGAGAATAACATTATCTAAGTAACCTTCGCATTTAAGGGAATTAAAGAATGATGGTCTTATAGAAATATACTGATCAAAATACCATAGTGATGATGTTCTCAGTGACGTATCCATCAATGGCAAACTTTGTTATCGCCGGGAATGGGATCTGATGTGACTTTCATATTAACTCAGTCTTAAAGTTCTGGTCACCGGACGCAGACTACAACGGGCCTGAGAAGTCGTAGGTGAAGGGTAAAATACTATAGTAGCCTGATGTTAACGGACAAAATATAATACAATCCATTAATTCAAGTCAGTACAAGTTATCCTAAAATAAAGACATAGCATTTTTTGCAAACTTTAAACATGGCTGATTATTATTCGACTAGATTAAATTGATAGGAAGTTATTCTACTAAAGTAAAAAAAGAGGTTTTGTTCCAATTTATCGGCCTAATTAAAACGTCGGTAAACGAGGCGGGATCGTCTCTGAGATAACTATTCTCGATTTTTTTTTTCACAAAATTAATTAGATCGAGTCCGACGTAATTCGACAGAAGGTAACGGATGAAACTGTCGAGGGCACAGTAATTAACAGCGTTTCGAGCAAACTTAATATTTTTTATAAAAATTATAACTCTCGCAGACGAGCTTCAGAAGACTGAACGAAATTTCAAACATCTTTTTCTACGCTTTATTCAAGATTGAAGTTGTTTTAAGACAATTAGAAGACGTTACGAAAAATCGTTTAACTAAGCTTGCTCTAACTATTGTTAAAATCGTTTTGTATTAATTAGTATTTTTTCATGTCAAATTTATTTCATTTACAATAGTATATAATGCCACTATTTGTTAATATGTGGGGGTCAACGACTGAAGTCAACATGCCACGTGTACTGTATTGACTATGCTGCGAGGGTTACCATACAATTTGAAGAACCGCCTCAAGAGTCCTAAACAACTGGAATCAAATAAAACGAAATTGAGGTGGGCGTTGGATGTTTAGGGCGCCATTGTGCGGCCGGACTTATTTATTGAAGTTATTTTTTGGTCATTAAATCGACTTTATTATGTACTTAGAAAATGGGAGTATGATAGAATTTTATAGATGTTTATTTCAGTAAAAGTAGTTTATTAGGACAATTTTATTCTGCCCGTAATTAATAGAACTTCCTTATATTTTTCTAATGTGCTGAAATATTTATAGATTTTTGATAATTGTTTGTCAATAAGTGATATTTTTGTAATCTCTGCTTACTTATTATGTGACGTGTTTGTGAAATATTTCAATAGCAACGAATAAAGCAAATAAGAGATAAGTATGTCCACATTATTTTTTTTCATTTAATGCGATAGACGTATATTAGTAGTAATTAATCTAACAAATTTAATTCATTACAAGAAAACACGTTGCTGACAATTAGATTGTCCTGGTCTACGTCACGGCGTGGCGCCCCTCGCCTAATGTATTGCAAAGTATACATTGTGTGCGTACAGAGCACACCTATCATTGTTTGTTTGTCCTACTATAACTGGATCCTTTTGTCGTTTTAAAAACATTCGTACCCTCCCTAGTCACTGATCAAAATGAATATCTTAAGACATTAAACAATTATTAGTATCACTTTATATGGTGTAAGGGACATAAAAAAGTCTGTCTTTTTACTTACGCCGTCTCCTGCTAGTGGCTCGCTTGCGCAGATCCAGCCCCACGGCGTCTCGCAGTATCTGTAACTAACAATGTAAAGTTAGTAAAACTTTCTTTTATGCATTTTAATCTTATCAATTTCTTGTAGAATAAAAACGCTGAATAAAACAATAGAATGAAATGATAAATTATTCAGTTTATGGGTCCGACCTCAGGCCAAGGCCGGCGGTGCCGGTGCGAGCTACAGGGGCAACGCTACCAGATACAATCGCAAAAATAATTTAAAGGAGAAAAATCGCCAGTGCCATCGCTAAGAACTAATAACTTCCAGGGCCCGTTATCTTTCCGCAAGACAGCAGTTAAATAAGCCAAATTGGTCTATACCTTCAGAAGCCCACTTTTATAGCATCTCACGTGTCCCAGCGCTAAGAAAAGGTCCGTCGAGAGGGTTGTTTTAGTCGGTAACGGGTCTCGGGTTAGGATGGGTGAGCATTGGGTTCATGCATCCTGGCATGAGCCTGAGCCCGACACACCGGACATGTAGCTCCCATCTCTGACGGTGCCTCAAGGCATTTTTACGCTCTATAAAAAAAACATGACCCAGCGCTCGCGATTCCTGTTTGATAACATCGATTTATTATCACGAGAGATTGATTTTATGAATTTCTCTACGGTTTGTATTGTTAATTTTATTCAATCTTATCACGTTTCTTGGCATTAATGACTTTTTGAATATATAAATAAATAAAATGTTTATTATAGTGTTCAAACATGAATTAAAATTTAGACGGACCTTTTCATGTTATTGTTTGATTGTGAAGTTTTTTTTTTCCACTTATCTTATTAGTATTGTAGATGGATGTTTGTTAGCAGGTAAATCGAAAAAGGCTAAACAGATCTGTTTGATAATTGGATGAATCAATTAATTCCTGAGCTTTTTAAAATAAACATATCAAATTATCTTATTTTCTCATTTCATTAATTTTCCTTCTCTTGTGTTACTGACAAATATTTTATTGTTTGAAAATCTACGTTCATTGCATTTAGTAGAAAATTCTTTTTCCTATTGTGAAATAGAAATAGAATGTCTCGATAGTGTTTCTATCAAGAACTTCTATTGGCGTGATCAAAGACCGGACGATGCAATAAAACAGATTTAACACATAACATAGACAAAGGCTGACCACAAAACTTGTCCCGCACTTGTTCACAAAACTCTATGCCGCGGACACGTCGAATGTCTTTTGTGTATATGTAGGTCGAAATTTTAAACGTTGTTTTTTGATACGAAATTTTACAATGAACTTTTTTGTTATACAGTTGCCGATCAACTATTACACGCTCATCAATAGCTTACTAGGGTTCACAATTTAAATAATTCAACTATTTAGCTAAGTATTACAGGGATATAGATGGTTTTCTTCGTATACTTTTTTTAATACCAACGAAACCTCGATATACTTTCTCGTAAGTAGTTATTATTTCAAACGAAGTAAATTACTACTATAATCGAAAAGCCCAGTGTTATTTTAAAATACAACAGACAAGAACAGATCTACGGAATGTAAGTAAAATGTCTATAAAACTCGTCGTGCCACCGCCGCGGGCTGCTGGCCGGAATGAAAGAGATATTGTGCGTTTTCGTCACTCCCCCCTCTCACCTCGCCACCACCCCGCTCGTTTGTTCACAATGACGTAATCTTTAAAGGAGATAACTAATCTCCCTAATTGATCTTTTCCTTGATGAGTTAAACAAATGGGTAGACTGGGCAATAATGAGCATAAACATCGGTCCCATAGGAAATATTTTTGAATAATATCCGTAGTTCATTCTATTATGCTCGCTACATTAAATTACTTTGTTGTTGACGTATTAAAGTTGGTGGCAGGTGAAGTTTATTCCCTCGACGCCATTAAACAAGCTTTTAATATAGCTTGGCGTTATGACAACTCGTTGCCGTGTGTTGATGACGACTTTTAATTTCGTTATGCTCCTAATAGCTATTTCAAAGTTCAAAACATTAATTTTCTTCTTCTTGTTCTTCATTGCTGAAGCTCGTGCTCGTCTTGCAGCGCCTTTACCGATAACTCGACGATCTGTCTCCACTCTGTGTTGGTTTGCCTCATAGCGGTCTGGAAATTTAGTCCCAGCATTCTATGTACTTGGTCCGACCAGCGAGTATAGTCGGCTCCGTGATCTACCTTTATTTTTCTCTACTATGACCAGTTCGTCTTGATTATCTGGTTGTCCTCGGGAGATGTAGTCAAAGTAACTGAGGATTCGTCGGTAACAGATGATGGAGAGTCTCACGTTGATCTTGAGTTGACGGAGAATGGACTTGTTCGTTCTTTTTGTTGTCCACTTTCACCACATTTTATAAAATATTAATATAGACAACAAATACAAAAACTTGTGAGTTCGAGAACCTATTCCTTAGTAAACTAAATGTGTATCTCTGAGTCATTGACTTAGTAAAGACGAAAGCTCTGAGTACTGTTATTTGAGACAATATTAGCCTTAAGTTATGTACAAAGTTCAACGATAGATATTTATTATTGGAGCTGCCGGAATCGCTGGCAAGTAACTCAAACCACGGTCTCGGTTAAAACTCTTAGATATTATTTAACAATATAAAGAAAACTGTTTGATGTTTCTTTGGTAAAGTTTAAAGGAGTTTGGACAACTATTAAGAAGTTGTAAATGTTGAAATTTTATTAATATTATAAACGCGAAAGCTTGGTTGGATGGATGGATGTTGGAAGGTAACTCTAAAGGAAATGTGGATAAAACTTGGCAGACATATTACTGTATAGAATAGCGTATAAGTTACCTAGTATTTTTTTTAAACTCTACTCCGGTATATAACAGATCTTGTGTGAATCATGTTCATTGTAATCCGGTAAGGTTTAAGTTTCAAAATATATATTTTTATTTAATTCTGTAATCGAACTCTTTTGTTAATAAGATATTTATTACATTTATATTTGTCTCTTCGTTCGTGTAACATGACTTATTAAAATGTAAGGAACGTAATCACGATAAACATTCGATTCAAAGAACATCGATATCATAACCTAGATTTCTTTTTCTTTTTACAATTTAAAGGGAATTGTGAAAAAAAATCTTTATTTGTATAAGTTACTATACCATTTCTCTTTATATCTTTTACGAATATAAAGCAAATTTACGTATTATCTACAAAAGGATTTGAAAGAAAGTGTAACCTATTCAACGTGACCGTGACATTATCGTCTTGATAAAGAACAGTTGAAGTTAACATTTAGGAATAATTTACGAATGTAATTCGACTAACACAGCCGCCATTTCTAATATTAAGTTCTGCGAGGTCTTCGAACAAAAGGTCAGCGAGCATCGAGTCTAGAAATGAGGATTTTGAACCTGAATCATTACACGTACGTTTTACATTTTTTTGAACATCGGCCTATTTTATAAGTGAATTCACTTATGTTTTGAACAAAGGATTTTTGTAGTATTTTCTCTTTAAGCGTGACTACAATATTAAATGTGCCATTATTTATCAAGTTTATTATAATAAAGTAGAAATTTGAATTTACGCATTTTTTTATTACTGGCACAAACCAAATATTAAATTTGCAACGTAAATTTAGTTAAAGCGTAACTTTTGAAAAGATTCATTTTAGATTTGATAGCATGCGACGATGGGATTGAGAATCTATGCATGAAATAAACATATCTTCGGTCGAATATAGCGTCTCACAATGAGCAGAGAAAATGTGAAAAAATGGTAATCTATATAATTGAAGATTGGAAAGTGAGGTCAAACTGTTACGAATTCATTTAATAACTTATTTGTAATTTAGACGTTGAATAAGGACTTAAAAATTTAATAACTTATTACATTTTTCGTCGTTTTTACACTAATCAAATAACACGGACTAACTCACTAATATTTCTGTGTAGGTACAGACTGGTTTCGAGACCTGTCAGAGGTCCCTCATGAGCGAATTAATGGGCTATTTTCGCGGTCGAGTCACACTGGAAACAGACTGTGTCTTTATTCAGTACTTAAACCGAAATACACCTGAGTCATTTCTTACCAAATGTTTTATAAGTTAATTTATCATTATTTAAGTTAGTCTTCTTTTATTAAGAAGCTACTCATTAAAAGGTTGGCTTATCAGAACTTAGTCTAGTAATGTTATTCTGTTATTGACATGACAATTTACGTAGGATTTTCTAAGGGTAAATACTGTATCATAAACAAGTATAGATTGCGTGTATTTTTATTAGCTAGCACTGTTGTATATTTTTAAATTTCTCACTAAGGCAATAATTTAACGGAAATCACGAGTCGCTTCATCGTATATCGCATGATTTCACTTCATTAATAATAAAAGTTTTCGCTCGCGGCCCCTCGCTACTTCCGCGCCCAGGGGAAATATATACCAACCTATTAACTATGAACGCACACTCTCATATACAAAATGTAATAATTGCCACTCAGGTATCGTTAAAGATACATTTGACAACTTTTTTTGCATAAAGACGCAAACATGCCGCGGGGTAACCAAGGCGGTTGGATTGTGGATAGCAACACAAGAGAACTGTTCTAATCTAACGGTGTCACTCAGACACGTTAAAGCATTAGCTTAGTGTGAGAATATTGAACGACTGTAGTAGTCAATAATTAAAATGAATAAAGAATTACTAAACAATAGTTTGAAAGTTTACTATACAGTAGTTGTTAATTCTATAATGCCGGCGTATGTTTAGGGTTACGTCTCCATCATTGAGTGTGAGCACCCTGGTTGTTAATTAACAGGATTAGTATATTAGCATGACGCTATAACTTGGTGTTCAGCGCTGAGTAATGACGCTTGTTTAGCGCGATCTATTCACGTAAGCTCATTAAGCATAATCAACGGGAACGATAAATTTGATCGGCCGACACTAACACAGGCATTCTCCTATATCTCATTGCTTATTATATTCTATTAGTTTTTTTTATAAAATATTTGTTAATGACACACTACTTCAAATTTAGATTGAACGACGATTCTTTTCTGATACAAAATACAACCGCCTATACAAATATTACAGACTTTTTTTTTAATCTTAATTTATTTTTCGGATGTTCGTCCGATGAGGACATGCCAACCTTATAGTGCCCATAATGTTGTATCTCCCCTGATAAGGAAACGAGGTGGCATGATCATACCGCAGCGAATCTGAGACTTATTAGTCACTTAGATACAAATAAATTTGTCATAATACATTATTAAGAAATGATAGTGAGAAATAATTAAATAAACTTGACAAACAATACTGAACTTCTAAATAATTCTTTCTTTTACTCAGAAAAAATCCCGTGTCTTAAAATATCAATTCTTTCTTAGTAACTAGTCCTATAGTTAACTTGAAAATATAACATAGCGTACACAGAAAATAGTAAAAAGGTTGTGCAGTATAATTAACGTTAACAACCTTTCAGAAACGTACAAAGGGAATTAAATAACGATAATTCGTAATCAATATTAACGTTGTAAATTTTATTCTCAGCGAAGTATGCTATTAAATACGAACCAGTTCTGTACATACATATATGTAAATACCTATAAACTGGAGGTTTTATATCCGATCCATTTCAGTAAAATTGTCGACAATTTGTAGTAACATAATACTAATATTATAAAGTTTATTTCCATGCATGTTTGTTATTACGTATTCCAAGAAGAGCTAAACAAAAATCTTAATGAAATTTGGCGTACATGTAGGACAGAATATGGAAGAACACACTATCATTTTTTTTTTTTAAATTTCGCGCTGACGTCCTAAATGTTTACCAAATGCAACAGTTTTCTATATACTGTATTCTTTGCACATAAATAAAGGTATATTTGAAATCCCAATGATGATAGAAGGGAAATAAAGGTTAGTTAGAAGCTGTAAATATGTTTTAAAGGAAAGCTGGAAGGTAGAGGCGATTGGCGCTAAACTTGTCCGCACGTAATGTCGGCTGCATTGTTTGCGCGCGTTATCGCAATTTGCAGCGGCCAGCGGCTATCGCCATGTCGGTCTATTGTGCTGCTGTCAAACTTGAAAGCCGATTTGTTTGGTGATGTTCTGTATTAAATGCGCAATGCATTGTTTAAATATACTAGTCGATTAATAGGATACTGGCTAGATACAAACCATGACAACTATATAATATTTAAAACAGTTATACGCGACTGTACTATTTAATTATCAGACAGTAATACAAGATTGATATAATCGTCTTGTTCTTACGGAGAAACATGTTTACCATCCTTAGGAAGCTGGACATGTTTTATTCCTTTTTAATCTCCTTGAAAAAGCCGTAATGTTTCTAGTAAATTTTTCCAGTTACCAATGCCATGTTTTTCAACTCGTATAATATACGTTCGTAGTGTCCGAGAATATATCGCATGAATTATTATTCATGCATAATTTCAGAGCGATTTTCTTAATTATACTGTAGTGCACGTTTTAGTTTAATTAAACGTCACATCTATGATAAACGACTATGTTATAATATTATCATTAAGATGCTTCCAAATACTAAATGGCCCAGTACAGTGTAGAAGCAACGCGTGTTGCCGTGTCACGTCTATCACGTGTGAAGTAAATGTATTTGTTATTGAATAAATAATCGGACTTTCGACGTTTGACGCGTGACGAGCCCATCCCAAAGGACGCCGCTAAACAATATGTTTATTTTCTTTTATGTATAGAAGATACATAAATAGGTACTTTACAAACGCCAATAACGCCAATTGCTTAATGCTTATGGGTACGGACTTCCGATCTAGCGATCGTGGGTTCGAATCCCGCAATTCGACTGTTGTCGTGAACCATATCCTAATACAAGTTTTTTACAAACTCCGAATGGTTATAAGAAATATTAGTGAAGAAACAAAAATCTACTAATGTTTTAATAAAAAATAGATACAGTATAATGTATATATAAACATATTGTCATTCCTATTGACCTTGAATTAAATGCTAGATATTCTTTTTTCGCCTTTTATAATGTTACAGCAAAAAAATGTTTATGTAAATTTGCATTTAAAGAATGCAATTTTATATTACCATCCAATCCTATATATACAAACATATCAGCGAAAATAAAAACGTCCTGTCAATGCATAATTATAATTGGTTAATATTTCAAATGAATTCATTTATTAAACATATTATCATATAAATAACTTCAGAACCTGACCATGGCGCATGCAACTGAGCCGAAATATCGGGAGCTCAAAGAGTCTAATATTGTTAAGAATCCCGTTTCTTACGAACATTACATTAGTAAAAACCACTAAAATTTAAAGTTATATATGGTTGATAAGGTTTTAATAAATATATATGATGTTATTATTTTCATTGTTCTATTTTTACGAGCTTTTAAAGTTACTATCCGTCTAAAAGGGTTAAGTTTATTACTTATGTCTGTCCATCTAATATCATTTTATATTTCAACTATTCCGAAGTTATTAAAGTTTAGTGAGTAGTGTATATTATATTTTGACATCAATAGTTGAGATTAGAATTTTATATTTTAAAAAATATCGCGCGCGACGCCATCTTTGAAATAAAAACAGAATTGGGAGCTTATGTATTCTTTCAGTCTATACGTCCTACATCTTTTAGTAACTCAAAATCTTTTATCATTGGTAATTTGTATTAAGTAACTTTTTCTTAGTTACTAACCCTGTTTTTTGTTTGAGTCAATTTTATTTTGTTTTTAATTGTCAAAATGTTGTGTATTGGAATATATTGTAGCTTATTGGTATAACATCGTATTGGAAATTATTATGTAGGCTGTTATATTTTTCGTGAATAAGTAAAAAAAGTAAACCTTCGCTAAATTTTAGCCACATTCGTTCACCTGTCCTTTGTATATGTAATAACATACATCCATCCATCGAACCAACTAAATATAAAGTAGTAAATCGTAAATCACATTTAATATAAAGTAATCAATGAGCAAAGAATTTTCAAACGAAAAGAAAATAAGACAGTTTTCAATAAAACCCATTTTATTAGAAGTTTTAATCACAGAGTATTAACAGTACTGAAATTAATTATAACAAAAAACATTAACTACAGACAGTCTATACGGATTAAAAAACAAAAGTTCCGGAGTTTGTCTTAATTATTCAGGTACATACTTTACTGAAATTTTACAATATACGTATAACAGACTAGGTATATTAAGTTTGAGCAATATCAGATCTTAGTGCACTGAGTTAAGGTTTATTTTACAATACGCGAAGTCTTAAGTGTACATTTGGATCTTACAAAATTAACTAATGACTTAATTAGTATAAAACAGATCGCGAGACGTTCTTCTAATGTATGAAATGGAACTAGGAACATTGTAGTCTTGTTACAAACTTGATCTCAATTTTATAATGATTTTATATTAAGAGATCATCAGATTAAATCGCTACTAAATTAACGCGTCGTCAGATGTATGAGTCAAAGTCTGAATAAGATAACTCCGCGAAATGATAGGATATTCCTATGTTTGATGCGTCTTTGGACAAACCGATGAGTAGAGTGAATACGCCCTTACAACGCTAACGCGTATCATCTTTCCGCCATATCATCACTTGAAGTCGGGTGGGATTGTCGACCGTTAATTTAGTCCGTTATAAAAAAAAAAACTAAAAAAAACATTTCGATAGTCAAAATTATAACGGATTGATGCGTGTCAGTAGTGATTTGATTATTCTGTTTTTCATTCACAATTTCATACAAATTATTTCTTTGATTCGATGCGATCTCGGAAGATAAGATCTAATGCCATAAATGTTCCTTGTAATGAATTGGTACGAATACCGGCTTCTCAACTGCCACTGTGTTTACCACTGGTACGTGTACCGTGTTCAAAATTGGTACGGTCTTGATTATCGGTACTTCCTTCAATACTGGCACTTCTTTAATGATTGGCACTTCCTTGATGATTGGCACTTTCTCAATGTGATGATGGTGCAGGGTGTGGACTTTGTACGGCACATGGATACGGATGCTGGAACACATGAAATTATGAAATCATTTCATTTTTCACAAATGATGTAACAAGAAGACTAACGGTTATAAAATACTGCTCTGGCAAAATTAAGGGGGAAATATGACTTTATTTTCTTTCAGCCTACTTCTAATCCCCACTGAGGGTCTCGGATATGTCAGGGATGACTAGGCCATAGTCACACACGCTGGCTCAGTGCGGTTTGACTTCCCACATATTTGGAATTACTTTGCAGTCGTATGCAGTTATCTTTCACCGTAATATTGACTAATAACATATGAAATTCGAACAAATACATAGAATCGAATTCAGGTTCGGTAGATTACAAATCTCGTCACTTAACCGCTGAGCCACTGAAGCTATTTGGTAACTGAACTGAATACCAATAAAAAGCAGTTATAGGAAAACTTGTGTTATCAACTGAACATAAATTAAACACAAATAGAGCGAAAAAATTCGTATGATTGAACACAAAAAAGCCAATAATTTACTTCTATAGTATATATTGTTTTTTGGCAAATGTTTGTCAATACTTACTTAGTATGGTGGGTGCCAAAAGGATCGGGACTCGCCACTGGGTTGGCCAAACATTGGCTGGCGAAGATCAGTGTGCAAACAAACTGCAACCAAAGACACAATAAAGAAACAACACCTACATGGATGCCAATAATTAAGCTATACAATAAAGGTTTTAAATATACGTTTATGAAAACGCGGTCATCTTCTATATATATATAAAAATGAATTGCTGTTCGTTAGTCTCGCTAAAACTCGAGAACGGCCGAACGGATTTATCTTATATTGGTCTTGGAATGTTCGTGGAGGTCTAGGGAAGGTTTAAAAGGTGAGAAAAATTGGAAAAACTCCCGTGACAGCCTTAAAAATAGCCCTTTACCATTTCCCATACAAACGTGTTTTTCTGATTAGGAAATGTTTTTTTTTGTATTTCCTAATAAATTCAAAAATCTGTTTATTTATTACCTTTAAGGCGAAACAGAGTTCGCGGAGTCAGCTAGTAAGAAATAATTTAATTGAAATATAATCATTGAAATCTAAATACACTTACAGTAATTAATTTTCAAAAACAATTTCTTAATTTATAACGACCAAATGTTTTAATTTAACTATGACAATAATTTTACTATTAACTACAACAATTGGCAAAACAACCCAAGTTGACTCCATAAAATACATTTTAAAAAATTTATCATAGCTTTTATCCACTCCGAAAGTTTTTTTTTTTAAAGGAAAAAGGGGAAACGACCCGCTGTCCGCTTAAAAATATTTGATCCGACGCCATGGGCATCAACAACACCAAAGGAATCACAGATACGTTAGTCATTTTGTTATTTTGTGGATAAGGTATTGATACGTTATAGTAAAAAAGTGCAACTTACAGCGACGTGGTGGAACATTGTAACGTGTGGCGTGCGTCTGTGGTGCGTGCGTCTGCGCAGCTCTTTAATATCACCCTGTGTTGTGTAAGCCGGCCGCCACCGTCACGCCGCCTAACGTCGCAAACGAGGACGCACACCTACCTCACTTGTACCCGTATTTCTAAATGACTTACTTGATAATTCTTTTAGTCAGTACTTAATTAATCTAAGTTATAGGTAACATACGGTTAAGTTAAATATGTGCACGGATGACCGCAATGGTTGGTTGGATGGATGGTTCTTTATGTATTTTTTTTTATTCAAATAAATTCGTTCATTTTTGTTTTTTGTTATTCTCCAACAGTGAGTTTAGACGAACGTCACCCTTCTCGTTATATTGTCTATTTATTTTGTACGAAAATATGTGATGTTAATATTTATTGATACAATGTTGAGTGCAACAATTCTGTGGTAAAGTAACAATTTGTAGTTTGATTTTATATCCCGTTAGAAATCTATTTCCACGTCGTAATAGTATTATGTAAACTAGGGAATGCTTTCTAGAAAAATTGTTGAAAAACTAGACGAAGTTTTGTACGTATAAGGCTTGATTACGTATTGTTGTGACAATGTTTACAAACGGATATTGCGGGACATTTATTTTATGTAACAACTGGATATGTACTTGAATATGTAACTTTAATGTAACTGGATATATACTTAAATCTTTTTTCACGAATACGTTGACTTCCTGTACATAACTATTAGAATTTTATATTGGTTTGAATGACGTGAATTGTTGCGGTAGGTCAGCGAATGGAAGCGATCTGCGTATTTTTTTTAGTAAAATATTAGTAGATTATTGTTAATTTACTAATATTTCTTATAACCATTCCTGCTAAGCTTGTAATATATGGTAAGATATGGTTCACGACAATAGTCGAATGGTGGGATTCAAATCCACGGCCGCTATTAGTCCGTATCCTTAACTATTGGGCTTTGACGCTTCAAATGTATTGACATTGAAATAATGAATTTTAATATTACATCTGCGTTAGTTTTTTTATTTTAAACTTTATTTCTTATAACTTTATATTATTTACAAAAGGAAAATATTGAAAACATATTTTGATTGCAACTTGGAAATATGTTTGCTTTTCAATCGGAAATGTACTGCCGAGGTTACTAGTTCCGTTAGCGGATGCAGATCCGTTTGTTGCTGGGTTTTATATTTTTGTTTTTTTTATATTTAAATAATACAACACATAAAACTGTACATTTAAAATTCCATGATAAAAGACTTTCTTTCTTTCGATAGAAGGAAGAAAAAAAGTTAAGTCTACTTTTATTATGATCATCATCATCACCAGTTCTTGTCTGGCCACTCCAGGACATAGTTCTTTCTAAATGCCTTCCACATCTGTTATGAATCATTTTAACCTTATTAATTGTATTTTTACATGTTCTAGATTACAGAATTTTTATTACTTTTGCTTTCCGACATTATTGTTGTGAATTTATAACGAAAAAAAAAATAGATACTGTCTGGAATGAATCGATATCAAACGAAGGAAATTAAGTTAGTATGTTGAACAAATTGTAAAAAAAAGTTTCGGAAAAAAAAATCTAATATGTGGACAAAATAAAATCATATAATTTGCTACAAAAGAGGTATTATTTGTCATAAAATGCTTCACAATTATTACACTAAGGTATTAACAAGATTTAAATATCAAACAGCGTCTGAAATGATGAGGTCATTATTAGACTCCAAAATTCGTATTAAAAATTCTCGGCAGTTAGAGTTAATGCTTACGGAACAATATGCTTAATCACCTAGTATTCGTATGTAAAACATATGACAATTATATTATTATCTTGTCACTTGTTTTAATCTAAAATCTAAATATAACATTGAGGTCAAGGACTACAGAGAAGGAAGTCGTGTATTCAATTCAAATGGCACTACATGTTTAGTTACATCAATGTAAAGTGAAAAATACTAAAATAAATGTTACGTTACCGGTCAGTAAATGATTCCACATTCATCGTGTGATCGCTTGATAAATTTAAATTTCAAATTCAAGTACTATTTACCTGTGTGTCGATGCGTTCCTCACAATCGGCCAGTTCGTGGTTTGGATAATTTATTCCTTTCTCGCACGCTCACGTAATCTTAGCGTATAATAGCTGATTGACAGATTTTCATTTATAATTATTATTAATTATAATTATATCTATATTATTTAGTTTATACATGTAAACTTATACAGTACCGTTGATGCATAATTAATCGTCAAGTTAAAAAAAAACCTTTACAAATTCCAAATATTAATAGCTAGTTCTTAATTAAAAAAACTGTGGTAATATTTGTTGTGATTGTTATTTTTTATTATTAGTGAAATATTTGTACTTTATTGCTATTATTAAGTTACTTTACACGTGTAAATTAAAAATTTTCTGACGAAAATCTTCCTTAACAGTTGTCTACATATATTTCAAACCGATACATAAAGCATCTGTTCCGCATACGCGTACATATAAGAAATGATGTCACCCGTCCGCCCGTCCGTGGGCAGCGGCAGGTCGCGCAGTGCATTGCTGGAATAGTAACATACCTTTTGGTCATTTGTTGCAAAATGTTCGATATTACGTGAGCCGCGTGCATCGAATTATTGGAAACATTTGCAATTACCCTTTACTCTTGTCTTTCGATCATAATAAAGTATCACAGAATTCTGTATTTTACTATTAAATTTGCTTCCTATTTGGGATATATCGGATCAGAAATATAATCATTATCAGCCTTCGTCTGCCCACTGCCGGACATAGGCTTAAATAATTATAATGCAATAACTACGATTAGGATGGACTTGTAGATGAAAATGATGTTTCTTTCTTATTATTAAACGAAATTAGAATTAAAATTTACTAATAAATGTGAAAGTATGGATGTATGGATGTTTGTCATTATATAACTCCAGAATGGAGGAAATTGGAAAGAGAAATCGACTGTAGCCTCTAATAGCGTAAACTGTTTTTAACTGATAAATGACTAATTAAACGCTGAGGGTAAATTATTACTAATGATGGGCGGAGGCTAGTATTAAATAATATATAAAGTATGACTTAATTTTTCCATTCGCCATATTATATAACAGTTAAATCGAAATTTCAAAATGCGATGTGTTCATAGGAATGGGGACTGACATGCATGAGCGACACCGAATTAACTCGGCTCATTGATTCAGTTATTAAAATGTCGGCGAAATTTATTACTAGTAAAGACACAGTCGCTGTTGAAATCACTCTTTGCAATATTTTATGTATCGGGTTATTAAAAAAAAAAAAACGAAAATCCACTACCTGTAGTAATAACTATGAAAAACAAATAAGGTTATACTAATTAACTTAAATAACGTAAAATTAATACTTAGAAAATTTAATTAATTTTATAATTTTCAATGAAATGTTTTTGTGAGCGTAGCTGGCGACTGGACCTCCGTACCCGACATTGTTCATGTTCAATCCCCGCCATGTGCCAATGTGTATTTCGATTTTCGAATTACATATAAACATTATCCAACGCTCTTACGTGAAAGAAAACATCGGGATGCAACCTGCACATATCAGCGAAGAAATACAAAGATAAGTGTAACCGGCACTGGATCAGAATGACAATGGCCTAATCAACCCTAATAATAGGGTAGGCTCCAAGCCCCTCAGCGGGGTTGTATAGTGAGTTGATGAAGATTTTTGTAAAATAAACTGCAATAATAATAAAAAACGTAGGCAACAGAAAATTTATACATTATTAAATGGATGTGCACTGGATGCGGGCGGCGCAGGACCGGTTATCGTGGCAGTCGATGGGGGAGGCCTACGTCCAGCAGTGGACTT
>JAODUI010000008.1:2741757-2755250 GCA_027563995.1 Papilio gigon | reverse complement strand
CTACTATATCCTTGAATTTAAATAATACTTGAAGTGAATTCTTAATGTTTACCAAATTTTATTTGTTCCTTCGTAGTTATGGAGGGAATGTTCAAATTAAGTAAATACTAAAAGTTTAGTGAGAATTTTCAAAAGAATTTTGTTATAATATATTAATAGAATTATTTTTTTTATAAGCGAAGTGGGCAAACGAGTGGCTGGATCACAAAGGTGGTCGTCGACGCCCATGGACATCAACAACACTAGAGGAACAAATGTTGTCGGCCTTTGAGAAATAGATATAAATATATTATGATATGAAATAGATAGAATTATAGCAAATTATAGTATAATTATTCAGGTAGTGTGGTGTTATAGTTAATTCATCGTAGTGATAAAGCGCTGCGTCGGTGGGCAATGCCGTAAACCGACGGATGACAGGTGACGCGACTGCAGTGCGGCGTAGCCACGCGAGCCCACATAACCGGTGATACTTTGATAATATACTACTATATTGGGATTAAATTAAATTTTATTTATAGTTATTCTTATGTACAAGTTTGTAAATAAGCTGCCATCAGATTTAAAGGAACATCAATAATACATTTTACTTCCGTTGCCTACATTTAATGGAAGAAAAGTCTCATTGCATATATATATATATATATATTATAAATATATGATATGGGATGTAGTCACGTGTGATAGGTTATAATTAAAAAAAAGTAGTGTGTCTACTTTAATCGTCGTCGTAATTACGAACTGGAAATAATCAAGTTCTTTTTGCAAATAAATGTTTACGTCGGGAAATGTTCGAGCTTTTGTTCCAAAAGCGCTTCAGCCGAATATTTCTTCGCCATCTTAATTTGAACGTGACTCTCGGAGTTAATTAGTGAAATTACAGGATCCGCTCTAGTGGTTTTTTGTGCTTGTCTTACACTCCGGAATTCGGGGATAGCCCTGCTGGATAATTAAATTAACATTTAAACTAGCCACCCTATATACCCGTGGAATTTATGTATCGTCATATATTGTTTAGATTTAATAGATGTTAGAACATCCTTTATTTATTTATTATTTGATGTACGTACGAGTATGTAATATTATGTTAACCGTCTCATTATCAGTTGTATCTTTATAGATAGGACCGATTGTGTAGTGTTTTAATTTAATCCATATTCTTCTTAAGATCTAATAGACGCAGGTTCTTTTTAAATTGTAAAAGCTTTAAGGTAAGAAAAACTACGGTATGATAGCAATAAATTATTTTAATATTTAAATTCTCTGCAGGCTTCTAGCACGTACCCCAGAAGTTATCGCTGCTCGCTGTAAATTTAATTTTACGCCTCCTTTATATTCGGCTTAATCCTACTAAAGATTACAGGCTATATATTGAATATCCTTTCAGTGGCTCTTTGTTATACTTAATACGTGAGAGTATTTCACGTTATCTTCGGAATGCTATTGATTTATTCGCTGAGAATTTTAAGCTGAGAAATTGAAGTAGTGTTGTAAAGAATTCACTTTACAACTATTCAAAGATTTAAATTCAGAATGCGAAAATCTCCGATACTTATTACGTTTTTGTTAAACCTATTTGATGAAAATATACTTTGTTTCAGGTATGTGACACCATGCCGACAGCCATGCCGACAGGCTTGTGGGGTAATATCGTAATGATGATTATATCAAAAAAGGAAAATTGTTTTTGAAAGCCTATAAAGGAACGTATTTTGAAGAAGCTCTCCGCCACGCCTAAAGCAATTATCGTTGAAAACATTTAGCAAACAAAGCAGTAAACGAGAGTGGCCCCGAATTGAAAATATGCGGAGGGCGGCATCATTATCTTTAACGTGTAATTAACGAAACGTGTTTAAATGCGAAATAAATTACTTTACATCGTAGCAGCGACTCGAAAGTTAAGCGTGTGCTGAATAGCGTTTAAGATAAAGGGCATAAACTTTATTGGCTTTATTACGCTTATGGGGCGTCGCAACGCAAAAACCGATGCCGCACCCTTTGGAGGCAACAAGGTCACATCGGTTACACGAAAAAACAACTTTAGCGGGAAACTCTTCAAACGAATATGTACCATACAGTGTATTAATATAGAGACTTGATTCGTTAAACAAGCTCAGGATCTTATGTGTGTGATACAGATGGTGGTGTTTCATAGTAAACGTGGACATGTTTGATGTGCGCCCTCTAGCCAGGAGCGAAATACTCTCGTAGATAAAGTGCATTTCGATATTAGAAGTTTCAGACACAGTTTTAAGAGAAATTTACGGCACGAAACTATTTTTCGTTTTATACTCGGCGCCGGCTGACGTGTGGAAATAGATTTTTCCTTTGTCGGTGCGGAATGTCACTTAAGAATGAGCTATGAGGTTACACCACTTGTTTTGTCTCTTTCCTTTTCTTTACTTCGACATTAGTGATATTTTTAAAATGTTTCATTAATGACATGAACATATTTTTTCGTATTCAAGCAATTAACGTTCTTTGCCTTTCACTCTGCCTGAGCCAAATGAGAGTTCGTCTTCAAACAAGGTATTAAATGAAGATTCTCCTCTATAAATGTTGGCTAATAATTACGGAGTTAAAGTTGTTTTATTGTGAACACATGCAGGAAGGATATCCCAATCTAATTGTAAACAATTGTAGAACCGCAACCGAATTATAATGCCACTATAGAAATGTTTGACAAGAAAATTGACCTGTAAACTATGCGAAGGGTTACCCGGCAAAGGATTGGGTCCAAACAAGGGAACTAAGTTACCATATTGTGATTACCCTTGAGACTGAACTTTGTACAAATGTTTATATGGAATCCAGCGTGTACTATAATATCAGTTTCAATCCTGTATTGTGTTACCTCAGTCGTCTTTTTACATTCAAAAGAGATGTGCCCCTCAATGTTAAAAGATTGTCTTAGTACTTTGTCATAATATGACAATGCATTCTAAGAATCCTCTGTTACGGTTTTTCACTTTAACACACTTCGAAACCTTAAGTCAGGAACATTTATGTGTTTCAAATGATTAAGGTATTCTAATGATGATAACAAGCAATGTGTTATATTGTTAGTATACTGAAGTATATTTATATTGTGTATCGCGATGAGGAGGTTTAATTTGAGCGAATACCTCCGCTTCCCCACCAGATCGTTGTAAATAGGATTATTCAATTATTTGTTCGGATTATGCGCGATTTTGTGCCTGTTTTTGTCGCTCACTTGTTATCGTGCCGAGTTTATCCTTTGTCTGCGGACGTATTTTCCTTCAACAGTTTGCTTCGTTACACTGCGCAATGCACAATACATGGTTATCTCAAATCCTTTTGAATTCAATGTATCTGTTTCAACTTCGTTATAAGTACCTTTTGTCGTCTTCCGCAGATCTTACTCCAAATGTTATCTTGGATTAAATTGACACGTATTATCTCATATGAAAACTAACGCAACGCGTAACATGTAAAATATTGTTACGTTGATTTAAGCTTGCTAGAAGATACACTTTTTTAATTGCCAATAACCTAATTGTTAAGTATGAATTGCTAAAAGGGTTTAAATCCCTCCACTGGACTATTATCGTTAACCACATCTTAGCACAAACCTAGACTTTAGTTGGTATGAAACAAGAAATGGTAAATTAACAAAAATCGGTTAATATTTTAAAGTATAGAGGGACTGTCATCTGATCTCGTTTGATGTCTACAACAAAGAGATCTTGTTATTGCGAGATTAAAAAGTGTAAGGACTTAAAAAAAATGTTTTCGTCTCTAAAGGAATAAGTATAAACAAATCGTGTTTTTGTTTCTATCCCGATTCGTTTTGTGTTCGGAATTCCCGGTGACATATTATTTTATTATAACCGTATTTCAACTTTGTGTTGGCAAACAAAAGTTAGATTCCCTCGCATTACACAAATCAAAAGTTTGTTCCTATTTCCATATACATTCTTGGCGATAGAAAATGTTACAATATTTTTTTTTCGTTTTCACCAAATTTTGTAAAAATAACTCACTTAATATCGTGCATTGTAACTGCCATTTTAGTACTATGAACGTTTTGGTAGTTATATCAGTATTATCTAAAGGTAACATCGTCATCAGAGTCAGGTACAGGTCGACGCAACGTGGGTAAGCCTCCCAAAAGATGGTCCGATAATCTGGTTAAGTTTGCAAGAGCATTCTGAATGGCCGAGGATTGATCGTCGTGGTGATCTTTGGGGGTGGCCCACGCCCAGCAGTGGGTGACATGTGGCTGATGATGAACATCGTATTTATTTTACTTTCTTTACCAAAATACTATATATGTATGAATGTTTGCGGGATGTATGCAGGTTGAGGGTGACCCAGGACGGAGGACAGGAGGAGGATCATCAGGACGATGTATGATGAAGGCCCACGCTCAGCAGCAGGGGACGTGTGCTTGATATAATGATGTAATGATAATGAAAATTAAATACGATACGAACGTTCCTTTGGCTATCGATTTTTAGAAATGTTTAAGCGCTATTCAAGAGTTAACGACGCGGACGCGACAACTCTAAATAAGTTCGCTAAGTTCCACACTTAAATACATTACAGTGACTTAGAGTTAGGAATGCAGTTTGAAGTTGGCATTGTACAAAAAGTTGGCATCCAGTTTCTTTTAGACATAGTTCACGTGTCTTAGTTTGTACATGACGCTGTATTCAGGGCAAACAGACTGCGTCTCTCCCTTTGATAGGCTTACTTTAATGGATTTCCCTGTTTGCCGGCGAACTTTCTTACGATCACTTAATCCGTGGTTCAGATATTTTTTTCCTTTGATTTAGGAACGTGCGACGCCGGCGGGGCTAGACGAAAACATTTATTTTGATGCCCATAAGTGTTTTATGGTAAGGCACGGCCGTCTTACGTGACTCCCTTTCGTATGGTAGTTTTTCTAATAATTTGCGTACGTTGTTTTCATTGCCGAAGATATACGAGTTGGGTCTTTACATGGAAATCCTGAGTCTACAAACTAACTATTGGTTGTTGAGATGAAAGAATGTGAAATTGAAATAATAAGAAACGGTTTACACTGAATTTTAAAATTAAATAATTTTAGACTACTCTACTGTCGTGGAGCAAGTATTTGGATATTTATTCATGAGTTCATTTTACTTTAATATATTTCCTCTACGGGATAAATTGATATTCTATTTTGTTCAACATTTAATATTAACCTGACAACTATTGAAATAAAATTATATTTAATTAATTCATTAAAATGATAAAATAAACAGTTATGACATGAAATGAAATATTGAAAACAGCCCTCATTTAAACTTGGCGAAAATTAAAGTTGAAATATTCGGTCAAGTCCGTTTGAGCTCCAATGTTCCTATTTAGAATTCAATAATTATTTAAGGCTGTCATTAACTTGGATGATTAAGGAATTAATATTACATCACCCTTGAAATTTCAAAGCTTGAAGGAAACATAATTTTGTTAAAGTGTAAATTTGCAAATTATGAGAAACTCTAAAAGGTAAATTAACTGCAATTTGAAAATGTGAAGTTGAAATATGTCATGATTAAAGAATGTTATTTATAATACAGGATGAATAGACTGTATTTAGGATAATGCTGTTAGCTGTTACATGACAATTTACTTAGCACGAATCCCGGTGAATTGATATCTAGTCCGAGCGCCAGGGCTGGCCGACTAATGCATCTATCATGTCTACTTGGAACCATTCGAATTAATCGCGTGACGTTACACTAATCAATTCCATTGAATATTATTATAACGTGGTCATCAGTAACCCTAAGTACTAATAAGTGTCGAGTATCCTGGATGAGGGCGACCGAAGACCGCTCATCATAGCGATCTTTGGAGGAGGCCTAAACTTAGACTAGAGACTAGTTTCGAGCCCATCGAGGGCTCTTCTTCAGGGTGAGTGGGATTGGTATTACACCGTGTTCGCGGCCCGTCGCTCGAAACTAGTCGGTACCGACACCGATTTACGCGTGAGTTAAGCCGTTTTTCATAAGGTGTACAAAGAAGGTTGAGTAGGTGCACGAACATGTCTTCTCCTATAACAGTGTAGTACTTTAGGAACTTTTTTAATACCAAGTTGAAGTGCGCATAAACAGCCAAAACAGTTTCATTCGTTGACCCCTCTCGATGTACTTTTATATATTGTATAACCTAGAAACAATGCTTCTATAACATTTATTTCAACATTAAGCCATTTAGCAGTGGTCAAGACAAGGCTAATTTACTCTAATGCGTTTACCCTCGTCTGCATTAACCATTAACTTGTGACATGCTCAATTCGCTAAGTGCCGTGGTCAGAGGCACCCCGGTCCCAGGTGTCTGCGGCGTAGTCAGGATTAAGCAAATGTTTTTGACCTGTTTTAATATAGTAATCTAAATAGTAGTAGTTTTGTAATGGTGTAAATTTATTGAAGGAAAAATGTTGTAAAGTCTTTTACTCCTTTTTTGAAATTATACTTAGGTATTAGTTTAAGTGACTTTTTTTAGAAGATTGGGGCAAATGAGAAGCTGAATACCTGGTGATCCGTCACCCATATTGATTTAATCGACCCAAGAGCGATCGTTCTTTGTTTCTACACCGTTCAAATAATTCTTTGAAAAAATCTAAGACTGTTAAACGTTGAACTATTAACACTTTCGTGAGACGTATCACTATACTACTTATAAAACGGTTTAACTCACGTGAAAGTCGGTGTTGGTACCGACTAGTTTCGAGCCCATCGGGGGCTCTTTAGTGTGAGTGGGATTGTTACTATGGCGCGATCGCGGCCCGTCGCTTGCAACTAGTCGGTACCGATACCGATTTACACGTGAGTTAAGACGTTTTATAAGTAGTATACTATTAAACGTGTTACGTAATCTTTATAAGATTATCACTAACATTAGTTAAGTCTCCTTTAGATCAGACTAACCCAATATAGCTTTGAGTATCGCGAAAGTTGGTATTAATTCACTTGGTTGTTTTTACGAGAGTCGTATGAGAGAAAACTTTGTTCAGTATAATCAATATCAATGATAGACTCGATTAGTGGAAAGTTGTGTATACGTGTACGTTGGGTAACGTGTTATTTTATAATCTTGGAGTTATTAGTCGCGTCATTAATAAAGAAATCGATATCGATACGAGTTCATCTGTAGTATGTTGTTTTTAAAAATCTTTTATTTTTGTTTATTAAAAAAAAACACGGATACAAAAGCATTTTTTAAAGTACAATCTATGGTTACTTATTGTGTGGAACTAAGTCCTCAAAATAATGTATTTACAAGACAATAAAGAACAATATATCACATATTTATCATCATCAGGTCACTATACGTCTCCAGCGAGGGGCTCAGAGTCACCCTACTAAGGGGTGAAGAGGCCACAGTCAACCACGCTGGCCCCGTGCGTGTTGGTTGACTTCACACATATCTTTGAATTTTTTCGCGGATATATGTAGGTTGCATCTCGCTGTTTTCCTTCATCATAAGAGCGTCGCATACATATGCAATTCGAAAATGGAAAAACACATTGGTACATGGCGGGGATTGAACCTGGACAATGTCGAGTACGGTCCGGTCCTGTCAAGCGCTTAACAACTGCGCCACCGACACATATTGTTTTCTTAAAAACGTATTGTAACCAAATATTTTATTTATACAACAAGAAATGAGGTTTAATTTATGTACACAGAATGTAAGGGTTGATCCCGATATATTGATAATCTAGTTTAACCCAGATACAAGGAAGTATATCTAAAATTCAGTACAAGATGTCTTGCATTCCCAGTATTCTATTATTCACCTCGGCTCGGGTAGTGGCGGAAACTAGCAAACTAGATAAGTTTTAAAAAGGACAAAGTTAGATGAATCTTGACTGCATAATGACTAAGATTAAAACTTGTTGATTGTGAATTTTAGAAAGTTTTTGATATTAACGTAGAGGAGAAGCGGAAGAGGAAATTTTAATATGAAACCGTAAAATCTATTTTAATATTGTTCCAAACTTACACTATCGGACACATTTTATTTCTTCATTCATTTGTAATAATCTGTATGTAATGACAAAGTTTTCAAACTGGGGTTATAAGTAAAACTATATTATGATAGCTCACTAGCGCCACTCTGTCAATATCTAAAAACAATTCAAACATCTTTTCATTGCCGTCTTTCAAGCAATATATTACATTTTCCTCCATTTTTTTATACGAACGGCGGGATCACAAGATTGATCATCGACGCCCATGGACACCTCTACTGAGGTCATTTCGAAACGAGTATAACTCGCACAGCGCGCATGTCTAGAGGGGCATAATTAACACAAGCTGCCCTCTATCAATAGCAGATTAGCATGTAAAAGCTAATAGCCTAATGGCTCGTGTGTGCGTGTAATTGGTCAATAAATTGTAAACAGAGAGAATTTGTCTTACCTACATCCGAAATATGTTTGCACGAATTTTACCTACACATTAGATAATTGACTATTGGGTTCTAGAAATCCTGTCAAGGTTTGTAAAAACAGAAGTATTGAGAAGTCATTTTCAGGTTATTGAATATTGGTATGCATGTTTTTTTAGGATCTGCCAGTGGGCCTAAACCCCATATAAAATATCCCATTCAAGTGATGTTTCGTTTATATTTTCTTTAAAGGTATATTTTAAACATGCTTGTACATCCCTTTCTAATTTTAATGAGCCCAATAAACAAAAACACATCACGATATTTTTTATTCCATTAACTTAAAAATAGACTCTTAACGAAGTAAAAATTCTGTAACAAAACACTGTTTACAAAACAGGTCTTAATACAGTCACGGGTCTCATTAAATTCCTTACGTAACGACAAAGATAAAGCGTTATAGGTGGTTGTTCTTCGAAGTTTTGGTACTGTACAAAAGCTTTATAGTATGAAAAAGTCCTCAGCTAAAATGGACAAGCGCCCAAACGACCCAACACAACTTGAATAATAGACGAGGCTGACGAAACCACTAACCTCACTGCCTGCAACCTGAAACCCATGCTTTAATTGACGGCTTAAGCTACGGTTAAAGTCAGAGCCAAGTAGAGCGGGGATGTCATTAATATATAATATTGTCTCCCATACAAAAACAGTATTTACGCGATGTATTAATTGTAGACACTTTCATAAACACAGCACAAGACATATCATTTGGAAACTTACAATAAAAAAGTTGTTAAAACTTCTTTGTCAGTTATTAAAATACATTCGTGTTAATCACACTTAACATAAGGAACAGTACAGTTTTACGTAAGTGTCTGAACTATGTATAGTATCGTGAGCATAGAGTGTTCATTTACAAGTTGTCTAGACCGGTCTCAAAGGATTCGTAAGTCTACAAGTAGGAAGTCCCTCAGCCCCTCAATAGGGCAAATTGGTACGTAATACAGTCGGTGCACGTTTAGGACATGGCTAACTCATTAGAGCCCGAGTCCGCACTATTAGGTAAGGAGATTCGACGACATTGACACAGGGTAATTGCAGATGTGCCTCGGTTACAAAATTATTAAATACGACAGTTGACGTACTGTCGAGTGTACTGTGCATTTCACTATCTTAATCTGGTCTATGGTCTTACAAAGCTTACGAAGATGCTAAAGCTTTTCTGCAAGGGTAAAGTGTAGATTAATGAAGGAAGAGATCCTCTGTGACGTCATCAAGGTCAATGAATCTCATACATGTTGCTAATACCAGTTGTTGTTTGACACAGTTCCCACTCATGCATAATGCATGCATTTCTTTTTGCCTCGACGCGACCTGCCCCCGTTTCCCTCAGCTTTGTGCCAATGCGCCGTTTTAATGAATAAATCTGTATTCTTTGATTGTACAACGTTTTCACTATGAATATCGCTCAAGTGGAAGACACCTTTTGTTAATGATGCAATTTGAAAGAAATTAAAATTCTATTTATGTCGCCTCAAAAGTCTACTTGAATATAATAATAGTATAGTTGTGTTGTAAAGACATGATATAATAAAATGTAAGAAAGATAATAATCGGATGTAATAATTAACAAGATTTCCACTAGTGTTTTTATCAAGTAACATCGATTTTTTATGTCGGACCCTTAATGATAAGAGGACACAGGCAACTGTAAAGCTACATCAGATAGACCACAGATACCTTGTCTGCCTTCATTAAAATTAAATTAATTAATAATTTTTTTTTTCATTTTCTCTACTCATTGACTATTCTCAGTACTATAAAGCAATTTAAAATATTTCCTATCATATAAAGTAAACTAATTCTCGTTTATAAATTAGCATGAAGATTTACTTTCATGAATATTGTCAACTGCTTTAATACAGCAAACATATGAACGGACCGTACTAAAATTGTGCTTCAAATGTAAACAATTAAAATTTGCATGTTCGGCTTATGTGAAAAAGGCAAGCAAATTTTCGTATAAACACTATTATACGGGCAATAAGCCAGAGCATCGCTCGGGGGGCATGACTGACCGAGGCTATTTCATTGGGCGTGAGTTCTGTTTACATAGGTCGGACCCTTCGCCGCAACGCTTAGTGATTTCGTATTTTCTCTCAATTGCTAACTAACGTAAAGCGCCGCCGAATGCTCAGCAATTAATTTTCCGTCCGGGGACAAACACGCTCCATTATTTTATCACCTTCATAGTGTTAAATGCTTAAAACCTCTTTGACCGACATCGGACTATCAATTAGGATATTTGGATTTAATTATATTTAATTTCAAGGCGTTGATAAATGAAAAGATTCTATTTACGACCCAAAGCTTTATAATGTTTACTAAAAAGCGCGTATTTTTTTTTTTTTTGTATAACAATATTTGATTTTTTCGTCCCTTAAATAAATACGTGTTTCTAAGTTCTCACAGCCTATAGAAACACCAAAACCACATACATTTCAGCAACACAATATCAAATTGTTTATGTAATAAGAAACAAATTTTGATATGACTTCTCAAGCAAGAAGCTTGAAGCTTTCTCGGCCATTGTTTAATGACCAAAAGCGGATCATGCAAAACGAGGATTTAGCTTTATGCATAATACAATCACCGCATCGTTTGCTTCGGAACACCGACTCACGTTTATATACCAATTTTAGGAGGAAATGTGAGCAAAGCATGTTTTACTTTGTTACACATTTTCTGCTGAATACGGAAATATCTTCAATTTTCGGTACACAATCTCGTTTCGGTAATAATTTAAAAAGGGTTCCTTGTATGTATTCGATGAAGTTTAACTTTTTAAATATTAAGGTTTACTTTTTGATATTTCAGCACTTATATTGACCGTGTCCTAAAATAGTATAATAGAGACCGATGAAGATATCCGATTGCAACTGTTCACATAGTTGGAAAGTAAATTATAATTGCTCACTAGCGCCACCGCTGTCTTGTTGAAAAAGTGTTACACGATCTTAGTCATACTGTAGCTGCTATGTCATGTTTTATTTATACATCATTTTCTATGCTTAAATAAATGCAATATATTATTGACTGGATTCATAGCTGTATTTTTACAGATCCAGAAAACTTTTGTACAGATACTTGGTTTATTGTTATTATTATTAAATTTATTTCATTAAATTAAAGCTCGTTAACTTCTAACACTATTAAAAATATATTACAGTTCTTTTGTGTTTTGTTGCTATAACACCAGTCGATAACAAACAATACATTTTTAATATGAATAATAGGATAAATAATTCCGTACACAAAATCATCGGACCGTTTAACATCGGGATACACAAACAGCCATTAGCGCTATTAAATGTATCGTGAATGATTAGATATCGATTTAATATACAAGCGATTGTAGTGACAATGTTAAGATTACATATGCTTTGTCTTTTACGGGCCACTGAATGAATTAGTTTTCAAGCTTACATATGTACGAGTATGAACATCTCTTCTATTGATAATACTGGCCTAGAAAGGATGACACAGGCTATAGGGCACCCGCAACTTGAAGTGATAATCTGGTCATCTTTCCGGGAGTATCTACTCATACATACTCTAATTGTGATTCGAATTGATAACTATTTTTTTTTTATATCAACAGTCTGTTTTATATTTGTAATGTAAGTAGTTATTAGTAAAATTAAATATTATTAACGATTAAATTATTAAAACTATCGTGAGACATTTCACTATACTACTTATAAAGCGGCTTAAGTCACGTGTAAATCGGTGTCGGTACCGACTAGTTTCGTTACTTCAGCGTGAGTGCGATTGATACTATAGCGCGATCGCGGCTCGTCGCTCGGGACTAGTCGGTACTGACACCTATTTACACATAAATTAAGCCGTTTTATAAGTAATATACTAAAGAAGATACTATAAAAAGAAGTAAGTTTCAGTACTTTTTATAAGAAGTTAAGAGTGAAAGCAAAAAATTAACGTAACGGTAAATCCTAAGATCAACTAGTTATTTATGATAACAAATTTGGAATAATTATGTGTTTTTGTTTCTTTGTATCATTTAAAAACCATTAATTCGTTTTTTTTTTATAAATGTAATAAAAACAAAATGTATCTATGAAACGTGGTGTAAGTTTTACAAGATTGAGCCGTTTAAAAATGAAGCGATCGAGGCAATAATGTAAGCATGAAGAACGAACAAGGAATGAACAAAACACGACTTCCCCGAGGAGTATTTTAATTTAGTTGAAAGTAGTCGAGTATTGTAATAAGCTGAAAACATTATTCGGTTTTATTGCACGTTTTCACTTAACTTCCAGTCGGTATTTCTCTTTGAAAGTCATTTTACTACGCCATCGTCTGCCTGCCCAATGTGAATTATTTAGAGAACCGCTCCGAAGATAGGGCATTAAAATTTCACTCGGCCCCAACACTAAGACTTTTAGCTGCGGCCTGCGTTAGTTTCATAATGTATATTGAAATTTTGTTTTAATAATTATATACTTGTACAATTTACTTCAACAAGATATCTATTTATTAAAACGGGAAACTATGTTGCTCTTTTTAAGTAAATTGGGCAACGGATGAACGAGAAATTTGAACTGACAGGAACATTAAACAACAACTTAGCAACTATAAACGCATAAGTCAAAGTATGTTTTGTTAGGAATCAATTAATTAGAAAATAATGAGAGTGTTGTATTGGCAACGATGTTAGTAACATAGATCACAATAATTAGTGAGAGCTACACTGATACAAATGGCGTCGGTTGCCATGGTAACACGCAATAATAACGCGGGACGCGTCAGTGTCGGAGACGAGTATTCTTCAATTATTCAGAAGTTAAATTCATTATTTGCCCATCTGCTAATTTGTCGTTTATAAAAAAATAACTACGATTTTGATTGCTAAAAATATATTTATTCAAAAAAGTTAATATAAAGTTTCATCATCAGCTCACTATAGATCCCCACCGAGGGGCTCGGAGCCTACTCTATTATTAGGGTTGACTAGGCCATAGTCAACCACGCTGGCCCAGTGCGTGTTGGTTGACTTCACACATGTCTTTGAATTTCTTCGCCGA
>JAODUI010000008.1:2708099-2741657 GCA_027563995.1 Papilio gigon | reverse complement strand
ACTTAACCGGAAACCGAGTTGTTTTTTTAAAGTCAGCTTTTAGTTTGTTGAGACTGCGCTAGCGAGGTCTTGCTGAAGTTTTTGCCCCCAACCGTGGCCTCCATTCCATCAATTTCTTACCCCACCTGGCGTCGCTAACTAACTAACTGATACATCTTGCACCATCCCAACGAATCTTTATACTTTTGCTGTATTTACGAAAATATTCTAAAGGCGATTATCGAACTCTCGACCACGTGATTGGAAATCGGTATCCTTGACCATCAGGCTATTGCCGCTCAATGTTATTGTTTTCTATATATAAAACAATAGAAATAACAGTGTGTTTACACTGATATTCGGCAATTGAAGCGTACGGTAAATAAATACATAGACTATTAACAATACAATATCACGCAATGAATAGACTACACTAGTCTTTAGATTATACAATAGTTTATAGCTCAAGTTACGATTGTCGACAGTGTTATTTAACTAAAAACAATCTATTTCGTCCTATAATAATACTGTAGTGTATTTAGCCTTACACACCATTGTGTTATGTTCCAATTTAATACTTAATACTAAATATACGATGTACCCTCGGCTATTGTACGTGTTATTCAGTCTCTGGGCAAACGCTAATCGACCCAAATGCCGGATACGACGAAAATTATATCGTTCACCTTCCGCCTGCTCTGGTAATGAATGGGGAAACGCTACAACTTACTTAGGCCCGCCACACACGTGCAGCTTCAAGCAGTGTCCGATAAGAAATGCTGCAAGCAAAAGTTAGCTATTGCCGCCCGTTTAAAGCTGTAGTTGACGGCTGTCTGCAACTGTACGGGTACAGCTAGCCTTCTTATAGGATTCAAGTGATATGTAATAATAAAAAAAAACTTATTAATAAATGCAATTGTGCCAAGGACAATAAAAGTTTTCTTTTTAATTCTTTACGTTAAAAATGTAATACTTCGATTCAGGTAATTATAGAAACGTCTATCACGTATCAGGTAATTAAAGAAGTTGTTCAATATTGTGTTCACATAAAAGACATCTAAATTCTTTTACATATAAATATCCACATAAATGATTGTCTTCGAAATTTAAATCTATCACAAAAGCTATTTATAGCTGTACTATACTGAAAATAAATTATACTAACGCGTCCCCGGTGCCTTAATAAATGTATCCTTAGGAACTGCGTACATAATGTACGGTCTGCGCCATTACATTACACGTTGAAAGAAACCACCCGAATACTATAAATAATATAACGTTATCGTTAAAACTTCATATGTATGGAAAGTCATACATTTTAATATGTAGGCAACTTCGTATCTTGAAACAAAACACAAACATAACTTTATATGTTGCTATTAACTGTAAATAACTGAATGCAATAAGAATATGCGAAGTATGATTTTATTATGGTCGGCAGTTTTTAGTAGAGGACCCGTACATGCGTTACCGGTCTTTAGCTTGCCAGATTCTTCGTTTAACAATAGAAATTGTATGATGGAAAGCTTGAAAGCGCCGTCTGTTGTCCTGATTTTTAACAGCATTGGCGACCTTGGCGGTGAGGTGGCCGACAGCACAACAAAAGTGATCAACCGATGTATGGTCATAGGTGTAATGATAAAATGTTTTATAATTTATACAAATAATCTCTTACTGCAATTCCTTATAAGGCCAACAACGTATCTGCGGTTACCCTGGTGTAGCGTATGTCCATGGGCGTCGGTGACCTCCTTTCATTAGGTGATATTGCTCGTTGGCCCCTATTCATAAAAAAATATCCTTACTGCAAACTTTATACATAAAACTACCACATTCATTCTAACTTGCGCACATCTCACAAGTTGGTTTAGTCCATAACTTCGTGCGTTAAACCTATTGACAATGTACTTGCGAGTATAGAAAATTGATATCCTTTATTTAATGAACGCCGGAGTGGTTCGGAATTGAATGGGAGCTGTGACAATCGGTCCCCGTTCCACAGATCATATTTCAGAGCAAGATAAACCCGGACAAAAGAAAGGAGTCCCGTTCACCCAATTGGGTAATGGCCCAGTGCTGGTCGTTATCTCTGCCCATTATTTCTGTTTGAAACGTCGTGGTATTCCACTTAGTAGTGGATACAAATCTTCAAATTAAACTTTGATTAAGTTCACGTGATTTGGCTATTTGTTTAATAGCAACGACAAGAAAGAAATAACTTCTGTACAGCTTATGATAAGCCGTTATTGTTTATGCTAACGGACATTTTTACAATGCTTTCAATCAACAACTAGCGACTCAAAACTCGAACTAGGGTCACTAATACGTCACTTTAAAAGTGTAAGCATTTAAAATCAAAATACGATCGGTTTATAAAATAAAAATAAGATCTTTAGCTGAATAGTTCAAAATGATAGACTATAGACAGTTGTCGAGTTTATTAGCAACCAATAGATGGCGTTATATTATTTTAAATTTTTCTTTGTGACGTGATATCATTGTGTTCGTAGATATGACAGGGGTTATCGATTGTAAGTTGTAAATATAGCAGTGCAAAGTTATATCAAGTGTTTCATTTTGTGGTCCCGTCCTCCGTGTTAAAGACAGTATTGGAATTGGAACACTTATTCATTGCTTGTCGGGTACGGAACGGAACGGAGCCCGCGATGCTTTACTAAATATATTTTTATCTCAACAGATAACAGAAAGACGATTTGACCTAATTTTATCAGGCAAACATTAACGTACTCTTTTTAATTTAATTTCGCTTCATATAAAGCGTGCGATCTGTTTGGATGTAGAATTTTTACATATTCTACGTTAATAACAGAGATATTTTAGATCATTTAATTATAGGTAGGTACGTTATATTCTTAAAGCCTTTGATAAATGTATCTGAATACATCGTGTGTTGTCAAATGTCTAACTTGTGTCTTATTATCCACAACATATATACAAACATGTTTGGCACACAAACAGCTGTAATTGGTACTGTAGTTTCGACATATCTAATCATGTGTAATTTTCTACTCCTGGTAAGTATTTGTAAGTGAAGATACCATCGGAGTATCAAATGCGTACGTACAAACAACTTTAATACAAGCTTGTTTGTCGCACTCAAAAACTATGATAAATATATTTCACGTAACTTTTACAGAAAACAGGATCGTATTTTCGAACGATGCTTGTGGGGTGGAACGTTCTTACTTCTCAACTTTGTACTTATTTGTTTTACTCGGTGGGTGCACTTACTCGTAATTCATTTCTTTGCTTAGCTGGCAAATTGTAGCTTTAAGTAAACGCCACAAATTACATTGTTGGGGTAACATGTAATATAAAATGTTAGCAACACTTTCAACAAAATTTAACAGCACGAAGGAAAATTTATTGATGTATTTTCCATAATTATTAAAAACAATATTGTAACAATTAAGTCGCATAGACTTTTGTAATCAGTACAGTTTAATAATATAGTAATTCTAATTAATTAATTCGGCATTCCAACAACACAATGACAAATCCAACGCAATCGAAATAAATTTGGAACCCAAAGAGCGCAATAAAAACAAATTAAGTAGAATTTATTATCAATAAATCTTATAAAACAAAGACGCTTCTCGCGTCCTCTGTTTGGCCTCTATGCCTATGCTAGAAACGGACAAGATATATTCCGGATGGTTGACTATAATTGATTATAATTAAAGTTTGGCGTGCCATTTACTTGATATATCCGAACACCTTAAAACTTGCCCTTTCGGTTACGCAAGTTAAATCAAAGTCTCGAAAAATTAACTTGCGAGCCGGGTATTACTGTTTTTACAACGTTTCTACTAATAGACGGAACCTGGAAGGACCCTGGTATGAAAATAAGTCTGGTGTATTATATGCTTTGCTATACTTTGGTTAAGCCGAAGCGAAACGCCAGTCTACATTATTATAAGTCTTACAGATAACCGAAATCTGATTTTAAAGTAAAATACATTAGAATAGAATCAAAATATACAAAAGCTTGGATCACTTTTATTTGTGTAACCGGTAAGACTCTAGAGACCGCATGCTTGAAGCGTAAGAGCCCTTAAAAATATTTATAAATAGCTTGTCGGGCGCAATGACGGCAACAACAATACGCGAAGAGCCGCCTTTGCAATTGATGAAAACCACATTACTTTTTAATTTGAAACGTTGCCGGGATGTCGGTGGAAAAGATAGACTTTATTACACTCGGAGGTATCTCGCTTTTGACCCGTACGCCCTTTGTGGAAGCTATTTTTTATTCATTCCTACGGATTCATACGGGAGTTAGCGTTCCCTCCGACGGCTTCCCTTTTCGATGTTTTTTCGTTTTCAGCCCGCGTTTAGTTTAGAAAAGCAGAATTCTCTGTATTTAGCAACGCAATGGTCTTCATTCTTTATCGTTTTGTTACGTGATTACGTTGGATTTCATTGCACATTTACGTGGCGCATTCGTGTAATAAATCCCCACAAGAAATATTAACGAATGGAAGCAAAAGAACTTGGAAAATTTTCTAACTTTAAATGAAATTAATGTCTATAGTTGTTACGATCATTATAAAAACACGGCTTAAATATTACAAACTTATGTAGAGTGTCCAGACACTGTTTATATAATATCTACATTATTTTAAATAACTTACGATTTCATCATCATTATATCAGCCACATGTTGCCCACTGCTGAGCATAGGCCGCCTTACACGTTATTTAAATAAAAATAGCCATTCCATTCTTCAATTATTATCTTCATGTAATCTCAACTAACCTTATGTTATTTTATTTGTTACAGGTATGTTAATTACGAAAAAAATGTAAAAGAATAGAGAAAAATCTAATATATATTAAGAGGTATGATTGAAAATATGAAGATTACGGAAATACCAACATATTATAAGACAAAGAGAAAACATTCACCAGAATTCGCTAAAATAGCGAAGTGATGGTCATTTACACCTGCAATTGCAGATGCGTTGCTGTTGTCAATCGGCAGAGGAGGGGACAGATAGAAACAGGATATTTTCACTTCCCATATGTTTTCCACGAACACTTCCCATTCCCATCTTTACCTTGTAAGAAAACCGTAGGCACAGAACTAAAATTAGACCTCCAGCAGACGAAACGCGGCATTTCTTCCACGACTGTCTTCTGTTTTGCCGAGTTGCGGTTAGTTAAATATCACTAAGGCGATGTTGAATTTTGTATATTTTATTTAAAGTGTTGTAATAAAAAAAAAATCTTATTATCAAAAATGTCGTAGCTGAACTCGCCGGACACCGCGTGCGGTCAGTGACTAGTGACAGAATTTAATTTTCCGCGCCACTGTTCCCCGGACAGCGCAACCCAAGATGTTCCGACCTAATGCCTAGATATATTTATATATGTACTACTTTGATGCAGTGTTGCTAAACGTGGGCTTCCACTGCAGAAATACTTGAATAAGATATATCTATTTGTTTTATTCTCAACTAATTAATAACGGTTAACAAGCAAGTATAAAATGACTCTGAAAAAGAAGCTGCAATTGGTCCGAAGGTTTAACTAATTGAATGTCATACAAATATATTAATATATATTTTTGTTCAGGTATTAAAATACTAAAAAAAAGACATAGTAATACCAAAGCTAGTAAACATGTCTGTCAGCCGTCATATCTGAACTCACACGCTTCCTACGCATATCCACTTTCAAACAATCCATCCACACCTTATTCGGTCTTCCTCTACCTTTAAAGCCATTCACATTTTGCACGTATGTAATTATCTCTAGGAATAATCATATTCTTACGTATTGGAGTTACTTTTTTCGAAATAATTATTTTTGGCTCCAGACTCTGCGTTGACGTGCCAAAAATTCTTTTTTTTTTCTTGCATTTTTGGCAATATTTCAAATTGTTTGATTGCATTTTGACGAGTTGAACACAAATTGTTCGAGATAAATATTAAAATATTCTTTATTCTACACTGCCGACCTCGTTTAGGTTACCTTGTTTGTATTACATCTCGGCGTAACCATAAAGATTTAAAGTATTGATCCAATAAACAATTTAATGAACTACCCTCATATTTAAGATTGGATTTAGCTTAGCGTACGTCTTCAATGCTATATAAAATAGTTTTTAATTCGCCTCTTCAAAACTCTGTTAAAATTAAAATTATTAAAACCTTCTCAAGAGAAAACTTATAAAATTATTAATACTTATAAGGTCTGAATTGCACATTATCATAAAATAATAACAAAAGCTAACCTCTGGTAGTAATATTCCCTTTTAAACATTATTAATTACCTTTGCAATTCATACAGATTTCTTTAGGCCTCAATACGTTAAGCAAACGTGAACTGTGTTAAGTAATGCGAATCCCAATACGATATTTATTCTACCATCAAAGTAAAGAACGTACAAATTAAGAGGGGAACATGTAAGGATTCAACAAAGATAAATTAATGTTTAAAGTCGAATAACAATTTTGTATTGCTTCACGAATTTAATGAACAATAATGTAAAGGAATTATTTTTTTTATAATATTTTGATCGTAATGAAAGTTAATGTATTATATAAGAGATGAAGGAATTTGTAATGAAAGTAACATGAGTTACTCGGACGTAGGGGTCAACGACCCTTCCATGGGGTGGGACCCCAACGAAACGGGCTCGGTTCGGAAAGCGCGCTAGTCGGTTTATTTTGATGCATTTTCTAATTGAATCGTTGATATAGCTATACTGTAATCAAATCCAAGTTCGTGTTTTTGTTGTGCCCCGATATAACCCAGTCATGTTTCCATGATGTTTCAATTAATTATGAACGATAACTTCAATTTATCAATGCCGCGTAATAGCTTGTGAAGGAAATTATATGAATTACAAACTAATTTTGATAATGTATCCGAAAGTCAATTTGTTTTCTTTAGTAATATTGACATGGAAACATTTAACCTATTTAGGTAAAACGTCATAATTATATAAATTATCGTTGATTATGGAAACCAAACTAAATTTATTACACTGCATGGGTGTAGACGAAAACAAAAAAACTCTATTTATTATATCTATTATAAAAACAAAAGATGTAAAATTAATAATTTAAATCGAAAGTAAAGAAATATATAAGCGTGGCATTGGAAACGTGTAAATTACATAAAATTGCCGAACAAACCGCTTGTTTATTTAGTGGAGTGGTAGGTGGGCTCGCGACAGGTCGGTCCCGTTCATGCTGGCTCCCAGTGGAGCGTGTAACGCGCGCAAGTGCCCGCATCAAACCAACCGATGCGGGCACAAACACATATATGAAACACAACTCATCCTTAAACAATGTTAATTAAAGTATTTAAAACTTAATTCTTCTTCAGATCTTATCACTATAGTAATGTTCAGGACAGGACACTACGAAACGATTTTTTTTAATCTAGCGTTGAAATTATATGAAATTAGGGTAACGTCAAGGACAGAGGAAATCGTGTTTAAAGTTATAATATAAACAGATTATCAGGTGAAAAAAAAATAAACGTATACAGGTAATCAATGTTACCTACCTGATATATTTTACAGAATATTAGCTAGTAAGCTAGACTGTGATGGCGCATGCAATTGTGTCGAAATATTGGGTACTCAAGGAGGCTAATCGTGGAAAGAATTTTGTACCAACATTATATTAGTAAAACTACGAAAGTTTAAAGAAAATTCGTTATTTGATCACAGAAGTTTCATTTCATCGATTAACTAGTGCAATCTCAATTTCCTTGGAAATAGGTAAAATGAAACGGCGGCCACAAAGTCCACGGGATCGCACAACGGATCCAATCAACGGCACTCAAAGGAGCGAACAAACTAGAGTGTAAGTGATCATCGCTTGTTAACGTATTACACACTACGCTGGTGCGGTGCCGCCGACTTTCTGTATTGCTAGCCAGTGCCGTACATTTCTTCCTTTTATTAAAAAAAATAAAACATTTATTTTTAGCACGTTAACTAAAAGAAAAAAGAAATGAAAAAGATGATACATACGTAAACCTAATAAGATTGTGTTGAAATTTTGGTATGAAACTGATTGTTATAAAGGCGACAAAACGGGGTTTGTGGCTTTTTCAAAATTAAGTAAAAATGTTATTAAATTTTCGTAAAATATTTTGTTTGTATCAACACTATTTTATATTACTTGAGGTAGCTCTGCATCGCATGGCCGGTTCAGTATTTTATAAATGGAATGTAGGACACTAAACATGATACGAAATTGTGTCTTCATAAATTTTAATTTCAGTAAAAGCTTTCTGAAAACGTCGAATCGTCGTTAGTCTTTCCCCGTCAAACTGTCAATTGACACTTGACAGACGTGAAGGTCGTTACACGATTCATCGCGAAAGTGTATCCTAAATGTTGTAGCGTTCAATCGTGTTATATAAACAAAATTAAAATAGCAACAACATTCAATGGTTAACTAAAAGCATACCCGTGTTCGGCAGATTAAATCAATTTGCAAAATAATCCGGCGATATTGTAGCCTATTGCTCGTCTGCGAGCTCGCTCGCCCGAATCTCGGTAATTGATGCGTAAATGGATGCGTTACTAAGCGATTTCTTCGTTTTGTCTTCATTAAATAGGAAATTTGCATTGTTATCTACGGTGTGGTTAAATATAACTGTATAGATAATTTAAATAGTAATGTTATCAATTTATTTAAAATTCCATTAAAATCATTTTGTTTAATAGATCGTTTATTGTTAGATTAATGCCAGTTTTTGCAGGTGATAAAACGCAGTACAATTTCGTTCGCACAACACAACTTGCCGCTATTAAAAAGTGACCGTTGGAATGACAGAATAGTCTCCTTAAATTATTAATAATAGCTCCCCCAAGACCGCCAGTAAATTTCGCATGACAAAAGACCCGTCACTCATTCTGTTTTCGGCGATATTTGCCCCGCATTGTGCTGAAGCTTGCACCCTTGCTTTGATATTTTTCAACAATATCTTCTATCATTTAACGAGTACAGATTCCATTTGCATTGTCATGGAATCTTCCTAAATTCACAGTTGAAGCACTTATATATAACAAACACACCATTTTTGTTGTCTCTTTTAAATGAACTCATAAAATGGTAAAAAAAACACGATTTTGAAATGTAGAATCAAGTAATCAAAAGTTTCGGCCGGCACTAGTCTGGACAAGCGCCCCCGTCCAAGCGAGCAAAGCGGATTATAATCGTGATAAGAACCACAGCCCCCCCTCCCCCCCCTCCCACCGCTCGCGTTCCCCTCCATACGCCAGTCTTATCCGATGCGCTGTCAAAAGTCCTTCCAATTTATGTATTGCAGCCGACACCCTGCAGCATTACTTATCGGTAGATTCTCCCCACGCCAAGTTTTCTTTTTAATCTATACGTATGACCAGATACCACTGTCAATTTCAAAAGCGAAGGAAAAGCTTAACTAGGCTCCGGTGTTGTTAATACTAAAAAATACTAACGCACTGACTGTCCTAAACAAAAAAAAACACTATATCACAATTCTATTCGTGGCCAAAACTGGCTGTAAACCACTAAGCTTTCCACGTTTATTCGTTAAAATAACAAAAAGCCCGACCGCGTCACTCTGAGCTAACGTGTTGTTTGAAACTATGAAAAATGAATTATTTTTTGAATGTTGGGATTAAAATGGACCCAACGCCATTTAGAGATGCACAAAAATTTTGCTGAGTTTTACAATGAAGTTATTTGACGAATGTGCGGTTGGAAAATCTCTGCTCGTCTGCGCGAATCCCTCAAATAAAAGATTTTTTTTTACGAATTGTTGTGAAATGCAAAACATTTACAATCAGTTGTTTTTTTTTTTTTTTAAAATGAAATAACCTGTATTGAAAGGTCCCAGTTATGGACACTTTTCCATGTAATGTAAATATTTTAAATGAATTCATGAGGTTATTGTGTATTTAATTAAGAAAAAAGTAATTCAGGCTTAAAAACAAGTGTGGGTTTCACACTCGTCCTAGCGGAGCTGGTGGAGAGTTGTTGAAACCGTCTCACGTCTCGTAGACAAAGCGAACGGCGAGCGTGGCCCGCAATAAAGTCAACTTGTAAATATAGTAAAGGGGCATCACTTCACTGCGGGCTTGTTTCCACCTCACAAGAATGGGATTTAAAAAAAAACATGATACACTGCAAAGTTTATCGTTAATAGAGAATTACTAAGACAAGTTATTAAATAATCATGTAAACTTCTAATAAACGTTAAAAATAAAAATATCAATGTAACTACAAATTAGAAGATCGCAATAAGTTCTAGTAAGAAACTTCACCGACAGTTGCGCTACACATTTCATAAAACACCCGTACAATGGCGCACAAAATAAACAAATACTAATAAATTGAAAAAACGCATTTTATTAAGTGCTCTATACGACGACCATCAAAGGGGATCATAACAGAGCCGCCTACTGAGACAAGTGGCTAGGGGAGGGAACACCGATATTTATTACCAAGATTAATGATACCCATATACGTCCAAGCATAAATATTATGTCAAGAAAAGAGAACCATGTAGAACGACTACACGGACTGAGTTACAGCGTTACTCCAATTTAAGCTTCAACATTCCAGTAATTACACCATCAGTACTTGTCTATCCACTGTTAGACATAGGCTTATCGCAATGCCTTCCATAGTACGCGGATCTTCGCCTCCCGTATCCAACGACTTGCTGCCGTCCGCACTAAGTCGTCGGTCCACCTGGAGAAATGACGCCTACATTCCTGGGCCCCAACTGGCATATAATGTAATAAACTATAATTACGTAACCAGTGGTCGTTTATTCGAAGTACGAACCAGATACGTTGCTTATTCAATCGAAAATTAATATCGAATGCTTCTGATATTAAATCTGAAATTAAGAAAAAAATAATGAGAAATCTATCTTAGAATCAAAGTTGAGTATTTGTGAACCAAATCGAACAACAATAAATGGTAAAAGGTGCGCTGTAAAACACCAACAGCCGCAGGCTCGCGATCTCCCGCGTTCCTCGGCGTAATGAAGTCGATCGAATGACAACGCAATTCAGGATTCCTTCGCTGTTATTTGTTCTGTATAGGTTACTAATTGCGTGCTATTTACTTGGAAACGCTTGTGTTTTATCTGCGATTTCAATTTTCATTTGAATACGAAAAACTTGTTTTCCTACGAGAAATTCGTCTGATCTATGAATAATTAGTTTACAATTCATTACACGACCCATAGAAATAAGGAGATAAAGAAAAAATATTGGTCAATATAAAATAAATATAAAGATGGTACTGACCGTTAACTGTTTTATTAAAACTCTATTTGGAACTAGAATAAATTCTTAGTAAAGGCTCTTAATTACTTTGGACTCTTAAATTTTAAACCGCCATGTTTTAAGTAAAATAGTAAATTAGATTCTCAACACTCCAGTAACATTTAATTGAATTGCCTTTATTAGGAAAACGCGTTTAGTTAACTCTAAATCGGTTTAAATCGCGTACAACCTTTTCATGGTTTGTGCCAGCGTTGATAGTGCGAATAAACTAGCCTATACAAATTTTACAACCTTTCTATATCGAAAATACGATATAAGTTATACGAAACAGTTTTGAATTTTGAACATTTAAATTCGTTAATTATATTTACACGATGTACACATATAGGTTGATAGTTAGTTACTTGTATAATTAATTTCTTTAATTGCATATTTTTATAAATTCCATACAAATATAAATTAGCTGATATTAATTATAACGTCATATAAGGTTCATTTTAAAGTTCCTTTTTTTGAGTCTGAAATAAAAGGTTGCTTTGAAATATTTCTTTAAATATGCCGTAAATTACATCGGTCATAGTACAAATAAAATGAACTAAAAATTAGGTCGCCTATTGGTCGTATTTGCAGCTCACCTGGCTGTGCGTATTTGTCCGATTCCGCTGTGGTTGAGCTCGTGGAAATGAATAGCCCAATTTTCCGCATTTTCCGCCATTAACAACATCCGGCCCGCCGAGAACGGTGACGCGTCCGCAAATAATGGACACCCGTATAACTGGCCGCCTCTGTTTGTTATGGTAAGGGGCGTTTTAACAAAGTTTTGAGGAGTTTTAAAATGTCACTTGTTTGTTCCACTACGGCTATCTAGGATGCGTTGCCTTGCCGTTATTTCATTTATATTTTTACAGCAGTATCACTAATGTTTAAAGTAAATAACCCGATAAACAAAAATGTAATTTTGGTACATTGTTTATGGTAAAGTTTTGTAAATGTTAAAGCTGATTAATAAACATCTGCAGTTCGCTAACAGACTATAAATTTTATTAAAATGAATCCCAAATACTGAACAATACGAATCACGCAATACACCAAAGGAAACAGCCATCTACCCGATAAAACAGTATTACATTTATAGAAATCAGTACAAGAAACATTTATAGCCGACGTGTATCGTTAATTTTCATGTTTAGATGTCTCGGTTCCCGATGTCCTCGATTACAAGTATCGATAATAATAAAAAGGGCAAAAAAGTGTCGTTGAAACTTAAATCTCCGAGTCGGCAATATTGTCCCGGCGTCATATCTACGGCCGTAATGTTGAACCACCAATCATAACGGCAATTCCGATACGCGGCAGCGGTAGCGGTTAACGACAGCATTCGAGCGCTAACGGCCTGCGATACACGAGCGCGAACCTACTAGCTGTTATGAATTTCTTCCTTTTATTTAAGCCCCCGCTTACCTAAGCTCATTTGCTCTGTTATCACGTTACGTTATTAAAAATAAATATTGTTTTACTAAATATAAAATTTCATTGTTTCTCTGCAAAGCTGTTATGGACTTATTTTTCTCGTATGTGTATGCAAGTTTGTTTTTTGTAATAATTATCTAGTTGGGAACTATGAGAGAATACCAGCCATTACATAGCAAGTCTGTTTCGGTTTTACTACCGTACGATTGTTTTATGATCTACACTAAAGTAATGTTTATGTAACCATTAAGCAATTCTGTGTGGTAATTAGATTAATAGTTTTAGCGTATCTTTACTATGTTAGTATGTTTTGAATGGTTTAGTTTTAGTCTTTAGAAATCAAAGGATAGGAACGAAAAGCTTTTTTTAATTATTAAAAAAAAAACACGACATGAATGTATAAATGGCGGGTGAACACGGAGTAGTTTTAATCTGCGGCGTTGATCTGCGGCGCAAAGAGAACGCGGACAACGCGGTCGCTTTGATTTTCCACAACTGTGCCCACGACTATTGATTTCCAGTGATTTCAAGGGACGATGCTCTTTCACGTTTTAATCGCGTGGGGGTTATGATTTTGTGGTTACTTTACGAGGGCGCCCGCTGCCCGCGGCTCCTAAAGCGCTCCTTCAATTTTATCTTCCGAAAATCTCCTCATTTAGCGACCATTGTTCTTTCCTTACCTGATATTGTTGACAATGTTACGATGTTCAGAAACACAAGTTCTTTTAATTAATAAGATTGGAAGTCGTGTAATGTCTTAGAAGTCTTTCTTAATCTAATCAAATATTTTAGGTGTTCGTAGTTAGTAGTGTTATAAATAAAAAAAATAATCAATTTGGATTATGCAAGTACATTTGTTGTAAAAATTAATGACTACAAGAAGGATAAACTTTGGTAAGCATTTTACCGTGACTTAAATAGTATTCTTATTTTTAGAATTCATTTGATATTCATCTTACATTCTTTAGCATGAATGCCTATCAAACATTTTACGAGATGTTCACTGTGATCCATTTATTTGTATACCCTTATTCTTACCGTTTTAATATTTTTCAAATTCGATATAAATTCATAATGGATATACTTGTACATATTTTATAAGTTCTTGTAGTTGACTTTATTCACTTTTTATTCAGCCCAAGAACTGTGTTAATATTAAATTAGAAGTTTTTTTTTTATTATTTGCGTGGATCATGAAAAAAGGTCATTCAGTTTATAGAGTAACGTGTAGAAAAGGTCTAAGAATATTTTTACTTTCTGAATGAGTAATTTTATCTGTATTACTTTATTTGGTGCGTCTACATTTGGTAGTATAATGATAAATTATTTCTATGTTCGTTTACGATTCGGTCTATGAATAAACAACAATTTTATTTAAAAATAATACAAAAATATCCGGCAGTAATGTTTTTAAAAATTCCGTTAATGCGATTAATTTAAACGTATCGATTTAACAAAATATGATTTATAGCACGGTTATCTTTAAATTTATATAAAAGTAATTCAACTGTGCAAAGTCCAAGGTCCTCTTTATGGATTGTAATCAAAGTAATACAGCCCGTAGCCCTTTGTGATAACTTTCCAACCGCTTCTTACAATGAAATCGTCATTCTGAATTGAGAATGTTTTGTAGGTCGCAACTGGAATACAAGATGAATTATGGAAGAGGGAATGGAATATTATCTGTCTCGTACTTAATGAATTATGGAGATCAGACTTTTTAGAAGTATTCTACAGCTAAGACTTTATACTTTTCATGTTTAAACCAGAGTCGTCGCATGAGAAATCCATTCGTAGAATTCATTTAGGTTGGTTCGTAGCTACGTTCCTTACCGTAACTGCTTCGTAGCACAGCTTTAACGCTACGAAGCACCGTAGCAACTACGTAGCTCTTAGAAGTTGAAAGTGACTTTATTTATTTGGTTTTGGTAGAATTTTTTTCGACTACGAATAATGTCGACTACCTAAAAAAATATGAAACATTTTAATGTTAGTCTCGCTGTAAATATTTACTTTTTAGGTGACGCGTCTCAATTACCTAATTGGTTCGCCCCTTAGCAACGACGTAACGAGTTGGAAACGGTTGCCGAGGTATTTTTTTCGCTAACGAAAGTTGCGCATCAAATTTCTAGTCGCCATTTGGAATATTTTTGTGTATTGATTTATTTAACAACCCCGTAGATACAGTTACAGTTTATATCAACGATTCCAGTAGTAATGGTGAGAACTGAATATAATATTCAAATTTATTTTTTTAATAATGATTAATCTTTTTATAAAAAATAATAAAGAAGAATTGCAAAGAGACAAGCGACAAAACTTTTCACCTTTTTTACTTTTCTACAGTCCCAACATAGAATTTCACAATGAACGGGACTCATGTTTGCTAACCGAACCGAGCCCTAATTTGTATTCAGTGCGCCTGCAAGCTGACAAAGCAATCGGAAGGCCCCACATTCTTATAGCTGTTAAAGTGGTCAATAAGCACAGTAACAAGTGCCGCCGCACCCTACCACGTTGCACAATACGAATGACTCCATTTAAGAGAATCGTTCATCGATAGTCCCTCAAAACGAACCAATATTTACAAATTCAACACTCAAATGGTACTCCAAACAGCGCTGTGACGTCACTCCCCCGCACTACCTCTATTTACCTCTCCCTTCCGGGTTCGAAGTCGATAACAGCGGATCTTTTGCCGGGAATCTTAAAAGAGGTATCAATATTCCGAACGAAGATCGTCGGTTAGTCGTTCGCATTTTTTTTACAAGTCATGAAACGCGCCAAGATAACACGGATTCCATCGCGTTCAATTTAAAACTATAATATTCCGGTGATTGCCAACTATTACCCTTCGAAATCTATCAAATTGCGGAATATGATTTAATAATTAAACCAAGATTGCAATAGAGTAATTAAAGTAAGAGTATTACAAACGTACTTAACAAAGGGTGTCGTTCGTTTTCTATTTAATATTCTCACTATAACAATATAACAAGGTATAGAGCTGAGTGGACAATCTCGGCGAACAATCTTAAGCTCACAGCTGCGTGTAAAGAACTTATTCCAACAGTTGACACCTGTCCAAGCGCTGACCGTGCCAAACTTGAAGATAGTTTAAGTAACGAAGCTTTACGTATTCGAATACCAGTATTTATACCCAAAGACATGTTTTTCCTTTTAATTTTTCCGTCATCTAGTGATATCGACAGAACGTGGTCATTGGATTTATTTAACTTATATTCATATAAAAATGTAGTTAAAGTTTTAATTACATTAAGTAATATTCTAAGTGTGGTAATTTATTACAATTTTTGTCCCAAAGTCGTTTGCATTAATTTTCGAGGGTCGTATCTGCGCGTAATAGCATCTCGGAATCGTATATTATTATCATTTATTGAATTTGTCAACCCCGAAGCCTCTCCTGTGAAAAATTGACACCCATTAAGGTAAATTGACGCTGTTAGGTGTGAGGCCGATGTATTGTACATGATGACAACAACATTACCACAGATAAAATTACACATACAAGTGTATTGATATACAGACCAATTATGTAACAAATACGTCGACATAATAAATTAATTATGATTAACTGTCGCACTCAGAGTCGGTAAATGCTTTACTCAAGCAGTCGCTTAAATCTTAAATCTAAAACAAAATATACACGAGAGCGTATTGGTTAAATATTTTATATGGCATATTGATTCCATTTCTTTATATTTTTCTGATTGGTAACCGATCATTTATTGATCTTCGTCGTTTTAAAATGACGATGACTAACATTCCTACAATGTTTATTTTTTAAAATACAATTAAACTTTAACTTCGTTAATAAAACTACCTTATTTTCTCTTTCGAATAATAGGGCGGTGATATTGTTCTAGGCCGAGTCGCTGCCATTGTCTTGTTCAACAATAAAAAGCGTATTTCACTGTTGGGGCAATTGTTGAGGGGGCGCGTTACAGTTTTTTTTTAATTGGAGCACATCACAAGATACTAAGTGCCTTCCTTGAAGGATATTTTCTTCTACCGCATTACTGCATGGAGAATTCTATTATAATAAAGTTTTCATGCGTTTTCGTTACTCTGTTACCATGGTAACTTCATTTCACTAATATAAATGTGCATATTCGGATGGATGGACCTCTAAACTATCCAAATGAAATTAGGAACAGAGATACGTTACAACATCGAATAGTGTATAGACTACTCGTTAATATTTTTTATAGTTTCATGTGAGCGGAGTCTCGGGCGACAACTAGTTTATTGGTTAGTGCTTCGAGATATAAACTAGTTGTAATTTTATTTTGCAATTTTCTTGTATATGCAGTTTTCTTTAAACGAACAATACTACGTCAATATCACCTCGACCGTTACATTTTGCATTTAAACGTTTAATATTTTTGCGAGAGTGTAAAATAAAATTGTAAAATTCTGGCGTTGTTATTTTTCGTCGGGGAACTATCTCTGGTGGAGGTGCAACTGCTGAAATGCGCTGTTTGCTCAAACAACATACTCAGCGTATATAAAACGTGGGGTAGGTTGAATATGAAATCATATGAATTCAGCCCATGTCTCCGTATTGCTGTACTATTGTGTTCTTATTATATACAATTCCGTTTTATGTATTTCATTAAATTATTGCAGATAATACAGATTTAGTGACATCGATTTTTATATAAACATTTTCTAGACCAGAATCCAAACCATACTCTAAATTGAATATCACATTTATTTCAGTAAGATAAAGTTGAAAGTTGTTTGCAGCTTAAAATGTATAAGAAACTATTCGTCTTTTCCACAAAATTTCTTTCAATGATTAATTTCATAAGATACAATCCTGAGTACCATAAAACTACTCAGTAAATGAATGTTTTGGCATATATACTTGTGTTTGTTGTTTTTAGCAACATAATTTATCTGTTAGCTATAAAACTAGACGGCCAGCCTGCAGACGCGTCCGTCACCATACTGGAGGGTTGGCTTAATGCCAAGGGCGAGGATTATGGCCTTCGACTCATCGACCGATGTATCCCAAATTACAATAGAAATTGAACCGTAAACACAAGTAACAAGGCACAATTTTTATCCGCCAAATATTTCCATTCGAACATTTTTGAAAAAGAAAACTTTATCATGTGTCAGTCCCATCGGAAACGAAAGTGCTTTTGATATAAACTTTGTTGCGTTGAACACAAAGTCGCATTTGTATTTATGTTTCGTGTATTGCATCAAATGCTGGGACTTTGGTTTCAGTCGTTGCGTATTTGCAATAAATATTTACAGCTACTGTTAAAGTTATGTTCTAATATACAATGTTGTTATTCATAAAAATATTTCTAAGATGAACAAAATAACCCTTGACCTACAACAAAATCGGTTTACTAAATATATCTTACTATATTAAAGTATTTGATGTTCATTAATAACCTGTATATTTTCAAAAGAATAATCCTTTGTTTTTAATTTAACTCTAGCGTATCCTATTTCTTATGTACTGTGACACAAAAATAAATAGAGAGGTCTTTTGTAAGAGTAACACTTTGTAGCTCGTGTTGTAATTAGAGCGGAGGAAGTCTGCAGATAACATTCCTTGTGACCGGACACTCTCGATTCCATCTGTTCCACACATTTCTTGTTTGTTATTTACGTTAACCATTGTCTGTGTCCACGTTAATTTTTGTGACTTTTTTTGAACACAAATAGCCGACAGCCATCGAATTTAAGAAATAATATTTTTTACATTTTCTTGACTATATAGAATCAAATTAAGGCAATGTCTTATAATGTAGGTGTCTGTGCGAAATTAAATGTTTCGTTTAACCAAAGAGGTTTGTTTAATTTATCCACTAAATTATATTACCCTGCTCAAACACGGCGGGACAGAACAAACAAGTCGACTAACTTAAGGACCTTAACTCATACAAATTGTGTACACTCATAAAACGTCTTATACAAATGTAGTAAACTCTCGCGGCACACCTGCACTCTCATTACATACGGGTATTCCCCCAAACCGGCGCTGGCGGGCTTCGCTTATGCTAAGCGTTGTATTTTATTGTTATCGAATATTGGAAACAGGGAAAACTATATATAAGTTTCGAATACATGACCTCGTGCGACACCGTATGGTCTTTTGTTTTGAACTTGTCTGTACTAGGGTTGTCGATTTTTAAAAGTCTGGTCGGTGGTAGGTAGTTGGCAGTGTGCCAGCGCGGTATCCTGCGGGCTCATGGCCAACGGGCCTCGACTACAATGTTTTATCTATTCGGAATTGAGAGCTATATTAATAAAATTGTCTGGCCGCATTTTACAATGCCCGCGGCCAGTGAGCACCTCATAACTAAATTGAAATTTTCAATTGCTCTCAACTATATTTTCAACTAGAACTAGCGAAGGCGTATCAAAGCTGCTACGAAATTGTCTGTTGCGGTAAAGATGTAGAAATGCAAGGAAGTTTTATAAAATGGCTGAATATTGTACAAAATCTTATATCGGTTTAGTTTCTAGATGTGACCTTGATCTGTTCATTCGTTTATTGTAACCTTTATTTAAACTTGCATCAAGTCTACCACGTTCAGAAATGATGTGGATTGACAAAAAGAGACATATCTAAGCTGTAATCGAGTATTGATATATGTTTGTATGTCAGTATAAATACTTTATGACTGTCATTAAAATTGCTTGTTAATAAATGATGCTTATTCCGCCACGGTTACGTTTTGAATTAATCAACGCAAACACAAAATTTCCATCAATAAAATTGACCGCAAATAATGTAATACGGAAATTAAATTTTGGCGCATTCGACGTGTTTGCTGCAAATTAAAACACATTGCACGTATTAAGTACGTACTCCCCACGTCTCTGGGGGCGTTAATATTGGCGGAGGTACAACCATCCAATGATGAGAGGCGCAATTTGCGGTCGCCGATGGAATCGCAAATAAAATTATAATTTCTTGCTCGAATTGGATGTCGTTACTGATGTCGCCTACCTTTATAGTTTTATTACATTCTTAATTCTCTGTCATAATCGCTTCTTAGATAGAGTCATTATATAAATGTGTTCGTTGTAATGTTGATGAAGAAAATTTTGGTCGTCAAACGAAAATGCTTTCTAGATGATGTTACTGTCCTTACAAAGGTGACTTCGACTGATTGGATTATTTAAATTAACCCATGAACTTTTTAATCACCATCATCATTAGTCTTTTCTGCCTACTACAGGACGTGGGACTTTCCCAATGCAACAGTATGCGATTGAATTCAAATTTGGAATGTGTATAAAATTTTCAAAATAATTAAGCTACAATCACATTGTATTTACGTAATTAACGTCTGCGAAGCGACGTATCCGTCGCGAATGACGGACCCGCGGATAAAGAGATTATGTCGGCTATTGTCAGCCGCTTCGGCGAACACGACGAGAAATAACCGGATTCCAGATAAGCCATGAAAAGGGTACATATTAAATTGCAATTTTATCATTTGATACTATTGTCTTAATTAAAACAAACGAAAGACATACACTTACCAACCTGATGACTAAACATATCGAATATGGTAAAAATGAAGATTTTCTCAAGCAAATAGCAAAGTTAGAAGCAAGCAAAATGAATGATGAATGTAGTACGGCTGCAGCGATGGAAAATGGGACTCTCTTTTCCTATGGCTTCTTACCCTCTTCCTTAAGAAGTCACTTTGTTGTTTCTTCTTTTTCTTACACTGTCGTTTCGACCATCACATGACACCACCAACGCCCACACCGCACGACCACCTGTGTGATCCCGTCGCTCATTTTCCCCCTTTCCTTATAAAGAAACAAGCTAATTACTACAACGTAATAGTACATATATCGTATTCACTTGTTAACAATTTAATATCAAATAAACAGCGATACTCTTTTCAATCATAGTTTATGTTTTTAGATTAGTTCAAAATATTATCGTATATTATTACTACAAATTACACAAGCCAACAAGTGTTAAGCTATTATTATTTCAGCTAATATTGGCTGAAAAACGCTTCCAACAAGCCGCAAACGGTACAATCTGTGAGCTTTATTAAAGTTCAACATCGATAAATATTAAAATTAATATAACTACCACTTTCACGATGTACGATCATATAATATTCTCAGATATTTTGTTTAATGAAGGTAATATTTTGTATTAAATAAAATTTAATAATACAAATGGGTAACATCGATTGAAAAAATCATTTGTCAATCGTATTAATAGAATAAATTTATTTCATTCAAGTAAAATGAGAACCCATATATTATACGTTATCTAAGTTTTAATATAAGCGGTCGGACGGGGGTTATCGGTTTATAACATTTTCAAGTAGACGTTGAAAAATCTCAACAAACTTTATTCACTCCCATAACTCCACTTGATGGATGCTAGCAACGCTACGAAGGAGTAACAGAGCTTTCGCATTTCGCATAAAATTTAGCTTAAATGCACTGTATTATGCTAAGTTGCATGCTGCAGCCCGCATCTAGAGGAGAGGTGTTAAATACGAATAAACTTTGAATCACTTCTGTAGGATTTAGTTGAGTAAAATTGGTCCTCGTCGAGCCGGACATTTTTATACTGTGCTTAATGGACCTTGTTATGGACATACCGTTTCATTACAAACGTTAAAATATGGACACAAAGACTGTTGAATTCAAGTCCAAACCTGTGCATTAACGAGTTTTAAGGTTTTATAAGATGGTTTTAGTTGTTTGTAATATTTTTTTTACGATTGTTGAGCAGTTTTTAATGGAAAACAACTGCGTAACGGGTCATAATATTTGAAATGATTTCACCTTTAGCGTTATTACTTACCATCGTATTCTAGCTGTAAATTATTTATATAATAAGCAAGTACGAAAGCGTTGCGCAGGTCCGCCGTAGACCGCAATAATGCAGCCGCCATTTGTCAAGCTAAGCGGCTGTGATAAGAAAAAATGGGCCTTATTTCCAACAAATATTTCGCGAAACTTGTTTTGTTTTCGTTCCTAAACAGTTACGTTTCGGATTAAGAATAAGGTCATAACTTATTCTTATCAAATATTCTATTCTTCTCAAATAGAATAGTTCCACACATAGCTAACATTAAACAGGTCTTCATTTTTTTTCATAAAACATTAGTAGATTTTTGTCAATTTACTAATATTTCTTGTAACAATTCCTGGTAAGCTTGAAAAGGGTTGTATGACACAATAATCGAATTTCGGAAATCGAACCCACGACCGCTAGATCGGTAGTCCTTACCTTTAACCATCAGGCTATTGGCGCTGAATTGTTCAATTAATATCGTGATCTCTAAATGTGATTATTGACCTCTACTCCACTACGGGGATTTAGGACCTTAAGTCAAATTTAGACATCCTCATTCTGGGTTTCCACTGTCTGAACATTTCTATAAAAACATACTGTTTTTTTTATCAATGTTATGGAGCAATAGCACATTTTTATGTTCAAGTGGCAGTGGAGTTGGTTAGTGCGGCCACTATTTAATAATGCAGTTTAACAAAAGACGATTGAATATGTTATATTTTGTAAACGAATTATAACAATGCGGCGAATTAAATTGACACTAATCCTTTGGAACGAGTAATTAATGAGTTATGGCAATTATATAATTAAATACCACAGTCGTTTTGTTAAATTACAATATTGGTTTCACTTAATCGCTTCGTTATTAATTTATATCAAAAGGATTGTAGCTATTGTGTTAGCAATATACTTGACAATTAAATAAATAAAACATGGTATAATATGTTATGTAAAGTTTGCTTAGCGGCGGGCCGCGAGAAGTCATTGAATGCGTTAGGCGAAAGATTGCATACTGTGGAAGGCATTGGGAACGGCCTATGTCGAGCAGTAGGCAGACAAAGGCTGATGATGATGATGTTGGCATTCTTAAGATTAAAAGATAGCTACGGTATTGAGTATTAGTTGAATATATTCTTACCGTCGACGATTTGAAAATGAATTTCTTACAGTCTTTTTGAGATAAAAACTACGATGTATGTCTGTATTGGAAAGTTTGCACAGAATTTGTACATACAACTTCAAATCCTGTGCATCGATAGTTATTAAAACCGGTAACAAGTTTTATGTGGAACGAGATTTCGTAGCCATCGCGGCCGTATGAGGTCGTTACGCGAACTGAAATTACTATAAAAATCGAATTTTCGAGTCGATCTTTTTCGATCCGGACCGGTAATGTATTCATGGTTGTATCCCACATGTTATGCTGATGCACGACCCGCAAATATTCGAGGGCGGCCAATTTGTGGCGACGTGAGCCGAATTCTGGCAAATTACTAGTTAATGCGTGATTGTTGTCTGGTTATACGACTATACACTTTTAATTAGTTAACAATAGCTATCACGAACAACTTGCCGGCATACAACCGATCTTAGGTTTTGTTATTAATAATTTTGAATAATTCATTTGTTTACAAATGTAACTATGTAATACTAGCGATGGGAAAACTTCGTTTAATCGACATTTATAAGTATAACACGCTATATTTAAAAAAAAATGCGTCAATCTTTTGTTTTGATTACGGAGATAAAAAAGTCAAAAGTACTTCAAAACACATAAAAATTATGATTCTGTTTGAGTGGCTTGCGTCTATGTAAAATATTTAATACTACACAAAGGGATACCGCAACGCAGAGGCGTAGATGCTTAGAATGAATTACAACTCTTTGGTTTATTCGTTTTTATGGTGTTCATTGGCTGAGCTTATTTTTAACAAAGTTTGAAGAACAGTTAATCTTCTTTTAATCCTTAAAGCTTCGAGTAATCGATTAGTTGAACGTCGGAAGGATTCATTGCGGATTTTTTATTTTGGACGTAACTTATTTTATAGACTAAAATTTTACTTTTCCTTTCATTCCATTCTTATTTGCAAGTTCTACGCTTTCTAATTCATAAACTCTATGCTTTTGTAGCGCCAATAGACTAATAGTTAAGGGTACGGGCTACCGATCCAGCGGTGGCGGGTTCGAATCCCGCCATTCGACTATTATCGTGAACCATATCCAATACAAGCTTTTTCAACCTCAGCGGGAATGATTACAAGAAATTTTATTAAATGAACATGAATCTGATAATTTAAAAAAATAACATGTTATTGCTATTTGGTTTTTTTATGGTAAAATACATATTGTAAACCTTATATAAAAACCTTATATATAAATTTTATAGTTACCATTTTGACTCTATTGTAATCATATTTCACAAAATAAATTAAATTTAAACTTATCATTTTTTAATTCGATACAGACGGAGTTGCCGGCGTTAGTTTGTTTTACATACGTGTTCTCAGACATAAATAGACTTGACAGATTACACAATATACGTTAAAGGCATCTCATATAATATGATTAAGGATTTATTTCTTCATATATAAGTGAGGCGCGCCGCAACGCTCGCACGGAGCAGGAACTCTCAGATATTGCGGCCTTTATTTGTCTGCTTATTTATTGCGACTTTATTTGCTTTCGTCTGCGGAATGTGATGAGCTCCGCCACACTTTACTCTATGATTTGTGCCTTAATTTTATTTGTTCACCTCATAAAGTTACAGAATAACATATGTAACCTTCATGAAAACATCTGTGTTTTATACGATTAATGTTCTCTTTGGTTACATAAAACATTTTCTATTAATCAAACAAAACAATGTTGACTTTACTCTACTTATTTATTCAAGTAAATTGACAAATGTTTATTGATGTAATTGACTGTCTGTGAATTAATCTAGTTTTCCATCGTCAATTTCGCAGAGCTATAAAAAATATTAGACAAAAAATAATTGACAACGAATGTGAATACCAATAATTTCAATAGAATAAACAATTCAAGATACGAACTAGGAAACTTCTAGAGGTATGTAGCTAAAAGTCTAAACCCCTAAAAACAATAAATTGTCGATTTCTGTCGAAATATTTGTAATGATACAGGTTATGTATTCATCAATAGCGAACATTGTTATCTCTGAGAGTCGGATCTGAAGTGACTTGCAAATCTGAACTTAGTATTGAGGGTCTAGTCCACGGAACAACCGACCTGTTTCCTTCGGGCTGTTGTTTGTAAATAAGTGTTTCAACTGAAAATGCACAGAAACATTAACAAGTAATCAGGGTGCACCAGCGTTGCATATTTATTCACTTTATCTCTACTAATTAATATAATTTATTGTAGTATGAAGAGCATAACGACGTTGAAAATTACAATTGTTGTGAATGTGAAACTAGCTTTGGTAAATCTAGTTTGAAACAGCGCTTCTGTCTAAAACTAAGAGAGTATAAAGATAACAATATGCTATTTTCATTTCTGTGCCGTATGTATTAATAAAAATAAGAAAAACATTAGCAATGGAAATGAACTAGCAAAAACATGCATTCTTTTTTAAATTACAATGCTTTAAAATTTAAATTGTGTTATTTTAAACACTATTTAATCCTCAGTTACAAATATTGGAGCTTGTTTTATAAAAATCTTACTAATGTTATAAATGCGAAAGATTAGATGGATGGATGGTTCTTTGTTAACCGGATCTAGACCAGATTGAGTACAGATATTAATTACTAAAGGCTATATATGTTATTTCATACAATATATACAATGTTGTATGGGCTAGTCACTAAGTATTTTGATCTCCGAGCACACGAAGTCGCAGGTAAAAGTTAGTAATAAATATAAAAATGTTGCAAGGTCATATTGTAAAACTCTAGGACGGTTTTATTAACTAAACAATTATCTCGGTGTTCATTTATTAAACCCTGTTAGGTTTCCCACCTTGACCAATGTCAAAGTAATTAACACAAAGGTGTCGTTCCGTTAGAGCGGACAGCTCCGATTGGTCCGCTCTAACCGAACAAATTAAATGAAATGGAAAACTGAATAAAATTGGAGACAAAAATAACTGCTCGTGACCCTCTCGGCGAAATTGCAAAAGTATTTTTCTTTAATTATTATTGACCTGACCCTTAAAAGGCTAACTGGGAACCGGTATCGAGTGTCGACAATTTACTGGCCGTTAAGAGTTAACGATGTACTTTAATATTAATTGTATTTCGGTTTATAAACGGAGCGAGGGAAATTAGTATTGCCATTATTTTAATCAATGATATTTTGAATTGATGCGACGCGATTTTTTCATTTAAACGATAAAAAATTATGCATATTTACATTCTTAGGGCACTAGTATTCTTATTTCGACCCTTCTGTTTCAATATTGACATCCCTGGCTATCTATATAGCCTAGACTATGCAGTGTACGCTTAGCCTGCTGTCCGTTGCTGTAAAGAAAGTGAAAAGCAATTGTTTATTGATTCGGTTTCTTTTCACTTCTCTACGACAGTAATAAAGAAGTTGTAATTTTATTTATTTTATCAACAAGTCCATCTAATTTTTACGTTAGTTTTAATGTATCTTAATGTCCTTGTATATTATAAATACAATAATAATTTGGTATAAAATCTAGTGACATTTAATGTACGTCGGCATCATAAAAGGCAGGTGCAAATTGTGTACACGGGACGTGCCGCCATCTCGGCCTTATCTTGATAAATGGCCTCCGAATTACGCACAAACCTCTAACCCGAATAATAAGACGTGTGTTCTCTTCATGCATTGTTTTATTTATTTTGTACATAATAACTACATCTTATCGCTGCAGCTAATATCATGATGATTTTCTTTTTGCAATGTATTTTACTTTTGTAATTATTATTTTACAGGTGTGATTTAAGTTGAGAAAAGCTTCTCGGTTTTGGTGGAGTCAAAAATGTGTAGGAATATTGCCAGGGCTTATTGGACCTAGGACATATCAATCGCCCTTTCTTAGTGTGTCAAATTAATGGCGTACTAAAGAAGGGGTACCGTTATTGTATGAATGTGGAAAAGTCAAAAGATACGTCTGCACCTCGACAAATGAAAGTCTGTATTCCTTACCCACATGTCTGTATTCATTAGTCATGATGTAAACAATGCAAACATTCGTTAATAATCCAAACTAAATAATATAAAACGTTGACACCGCTTCTTTAAGATTCGTTTTTACTACGTAATACATACTAAGAATGTCGGATTGTGGGGATACAGTGTCAAAAATCCGAAACGTGGACAACATACGTAGTTGAAAAGATAAACATTCGTGTATCGGGACATACTCATATAAATCACAACTAGCGCTTGAATCTTACATTTCAAATCTTGTATGAAAATAAAACACGACCAGAATCAGTTAAGGACGGGCAGCGACCGCACAATAATACCAATTCCACTCACCCTGAAGATGAGCCCCCGATGGGCTCGAAACTAGTCGGTACTGACACCGGTTTACACGTGAATTAAGCCGTTTTATAAGTAGTATAGTGAAATGTCTCATGAAAGTTTTAATAGTTTAATCAATTTACACGCGTGTAGAATGTACACTAGTCATGTCTCACAAACATTTTAGTAATTAAAAAGACGACCATTAGTAGAAAATTTAATTAGACTCAACATTGTTTAATCCATCTATAAATTACGAATCACATTAAACTTGCAGGAAGTAAGTCAATTTATTTATCATCCAATTCAAATACGACCCTGAACTTTGTCGTACCAATGGCATCGGCTACGGCAATTTATGTTAGAAACAAGCTCGTCGTAAATCTAGGATATAGTGTGTGTTGGGACGTTACAAATTTACAATTTATTCAAGTGTGGCCTTTATTGAGTAAAGGTTTAATTCCGTGAAAAGGACACATAGAAGGATGTAAGTTAATTTGTTACCAACATAATTCGTCACTATAACAATGTTTTTTTTTTTTAATAAACATTTAAACTATGGTTTTTATGAGAATGTCATAGTAAACTTTTAATTTGGAGTGGATCTTACTTTTATTAAAATACTAGCTTTTGCCTTCGACTTCGTCAGCGCGGATTTTTTTTGTTTTTCATCATCATAATATCTGTCTCACATGAACAATTTAATTCATAATAGGTTACAAATTATCTACGTTATTTTAATAGCATTTGTAGCTATTCTGTATATTATCTTTCTAGTTCCGAGTAACGATTACGTAGATTTATGAGGGTCTCCGCGGAACCTATACTGGGCGGGGTGTATCTGGTCCACCGTAGGCGGATAATTGTGTTTGTGATGTATTTATAGACACTATAATATGACACATAATAAAATGTTCCACAATGCTACTCCGGTACACATGATCTGAGTAAAAGTTAAATTGGTTCCAGCCCTAAAAATAAAACCAATACCCAATTCGAATTCGTTCTGTGGCAGGCAATTTTAAACTTCGAACCGCTAAAACGCTAATAGGCGGGTGCCGTATTTGAAAACTTGACTTTGAAACTTTTTCGAATTGCAGTCACCAAAAAATGTATTTTCCAATATTTCGAAAAGTTTTCGACACCTAAACGTTCGAAATACGAAAACTCAGTTAACGAAGCAGCCGGGCCCACGGTCGGGGCATTGTAGATCGTGTTCCGTGTCTAGTACGACAGGGTACACAGACCAATTCGGTAGAGCAAGGCCTCGACTATGAATAATTTTGGCGTAAGCATGTCGCCCGTGCCAGCCTGCGCCCTCTCGCCGCAGCCGCCCTTGTCGCAGTTCTAAACTGCGCCCTAGAGTAATAAATCTCCACGATACGTCCGTCTTAGGCTACCTGCTTCGAGATTACTATCGAGAGACATGCCGACTGACAAGTCATTAATATTCAGAACGTTTGATTACATTATTTGCTTGATACAGGTAACATAGAATGCCCAATGCATGATAGGAGAGTCGTGCAGACTTGATTTATCTAAGGTTACTTTAAGGGAGACCTAAAACTGAGTTGTATTTATTGCACTATATTTTTATACATAATGTTCAAAGTTTAAAAATCGTAAAGGTTTTTTTCTTTAAGGAAAATACTTGATGTAAATACCGAATTCGCAATACCTCAAAGGTCCTACGACTTGAATCCTCCGCTCTCTCAAACAAACTTCTCTAAAACTTTAGACTTAGAAATTTTCATTTAACGTTATTCAAAGTTGTATGAACAGTCTTCTAACGTTCACATTTAGTTTACTTTAATGAAGAGTTTCTCAACAAATTACGTAAATACAAAAGTTTCTTCCATTTTAACTTAAAAAAAACTGAAGTTTTTTTTCTGAAATCAATCATTTACTTAAATATGGAAGCGTATTAAAAATTACTTTTGAAATATATTGTCAAAATATTACTAATAAGGCTTTAAAAAAATCACATTCTTTTTCGAATAACAGACTTGACAGAAACACAAAAATTAATTACGTCTAGTTACTTACCGGTAAGCATTGTGTAAAATGAGTCACTTTGCTAATGTCGTGTTAATCACCTATTCAACTTACTCCAAAATCTACAGTTCACTTACATGTTTAATTAACTGAAGCGGTATTATGTTTGGCGAACGCTATTGCGCTGTACTAATATTTTGTGCATCGAGTGTACACAGCGTGCGCAATTCAATAACTAACGTCAATTAATTAGTATCACATTTACGACCAAGCTGCAATAAACTACGGTACCGTGATTGACAGAGCAGCGAATGATTAGTGAATTATTTATTCGCTTCGATGATTCGTCGAATGTTGTATTGACACTACCTTGTAATTGGTACTTTAATGACCGTACTCAGGTTTTTTGATTTCGTCACGATGCATGAAATGTACACTAGAGGTCTGCTAAGTAACCATTAAATGTATTGCGGCAGTTAGTTGCTATGAGTGTCAAGTCTTTCTTAATATCTGAACTCGTCAACACTGTCTTAATAATATTATGAATGTTAAAATTAAGTTGGATGGATGCTTGTACCTCCAGAACAGCTAATTCCGGAAGTCTGGAAGAACGCAGATGCTACTGACTAAGTCTTCTTTAATGTCGCACGAGAGTATCGTGGGCCAAACCTAGTAACAAATAAGCATATGGTATATATTTTGTAAGTATACTGTGGAAGTCATTGGGAAAGGCCTACGTCCAACATTGGGCAGACAAGAGCTGATGATGATAATGACGATATATTTTAGTATCTTTGAAGCTGTTAAGAATACGTTAAAACGCGAAAAGGCTTTTAAATTCACTTGTAGTAAATTTATACTAGAATTAGGATGAAAAATAAGATTACTTAAAGCCAGACAGAAGCCTACGGCATTACCAAGTTAAGTCATATAGAACTAGATTGAATTAGAGATGTCTCCAACAGTATAATTTAATCTATAAATCCAATTATAAAGGCGACAGGAGATTTAATTTATAGTCAACTGGTTAATTACTGATTTTGCGGCTGAAATATTTCAGATATGATATTTCATTAAATTCTTGTTTATTAAAACTTTATTCATATCGAAACTCTAGAGGCGTGCTGTAAAGAGGTCAACTGAGCTCGACCAACATAGTCTTTTAATATGAATATTAATTAACATTATACAAACCCGGGAAACGAAAACTTTGTATGGATTATAAACAAAAACGCTGATACTATGATTAAATTAGACTCTCAAGATGCCTAGGTGAAGTACTGAGGAAAACCAGGTTAAGGTGTTGACAACTTTACTCTTTTCCACAACCACATCGACCGACCGCTCAAATCCCAATGTTCAACCGACCTCTTTTCCTTCTGTCTACCGATATCCCATCGTATTCGCTACCAACTCACAGACCAAAAAATGTTTCCAATACAAAATATTATTTGAAAATAATCTAACCCTAACACGCTTTTTAAGGTAATCGTGCAAACGAATGAACGTCAAATTTACCATAGTTAACATTAATGTAGGGACGTGCGCAAAGCTGTCAATAAATATTAAAGCATTTTTTTTATTAATTACGAACGAATTTCGATCAACAAAAGATTACTTGTGTTGTACATTTTTTTAATTAATCGCTTATGAAGCTAATTAATGATTTACACTTATTAATGATAATCATTGTATGTATTGATATAAAGGATCTGTATATTAAAGTAAAAGAAAAAATTAAAACCTCCACCCTGATAGAATTGTTATAGAGATATTAACTCAATTGTTAAATCGCGTTAGGCTCTGCGTCATTTCCGCTGTGCTGGCTCGTAAGGGACTTCGGTCATTAAAACCGTAGGGTCTATGCAAGTGTAAGGGTCGGTGCACACGGTGGCGAATCGTGAATACAATTATACGCCCGAACTGTCGGTAGGATTAAATTCTCTGGCCCAATGAATCCCGGAATCTACTGTTTCGGTGTCCGGAGTTAATGAATGTAACATTGTTACCCATATCTTTACTTTAGCTAAATATTTCTTAATTGACTTATGCGGTACATGGTTTAAAAGATTATTGAAAAGAAAATATCATTATTATGACGTATTTTTAATTAAAAATGTATTTTAATTCCGCAGTGGCGAGTATTGTAGGTATTTTCAATTTTGTGCATTTCGATGTCCAGTCTCCCATCAGTCGTGTAAATTCATTTAACTGATAAAACATTTGTTAACAAGTAAATATTATGAGCACACAAGTCGGACGTGCAATTTATCAAAATATTATGATTTATTCCTCCGAGGTTTTCACACAAACTGCAGTTAATTTTGCTTTGTGCTCCAAATATTCGCGTAAAATCCAATTAAGCATGTGTAGCAAAATACATGTTCCCAAATGATTTCGTTTCATTTGCCACCGTTATCGTAATGTTTGTCCATTCCAATTCGATTTTTTTTTATTTGTTTTTTAACTTTTTATTTTAAAGAAGTTTTACATAGCATTGGTATGTAACCTTTTTGGAATTAAATAGAAACAACAGTCGTCTGCATCCACGCTTTATTTTTAATACCTGACCTTATAGTGTATGTTAACGATCGGTTTATTTATTTTTTTTGTAATAAATGAGCTTGAATATTGTCAGTATATTTCAGAGATGAAAATAGGTCATCTATAACTCTCGCTTGATGCTTGAGTTTGACAAATGAAAAGTTCATTATCGACGGCCGGATTTCGCGTAAACAAATCGCGATTTCATCCAAATTGAAAACAGTCTGCACCGGAATGAGTATTGCGATTGATATCGGTACTCTATCATTCCTAAATACTTAATTGACTGGCACGTTACAAATTTATTAAAAAAAAATGGTTCACAATGTTTTGAAATTAAAAAAAAATTACGCGTTTATTATCGGGTGTGCAACTTTCAAGCTTACACTGTCTGGATGAAACGAAATTATCATTTTTTTTTGTAGTTTACCGAACAATTGAGATATTGGAATTTCCTCGGCAAACTGCCCTTTTCCCTATAAAGGGTCGGCACAGTTATGTTACTTTTCCATGCATCTCTATGAGCCGTCTTAACTGAATCATGCTTCTTACGCATATCCTCTTTCACACAACCCATCCACACCTTTTCGGTCTTCCTCTACCTTTATAGCCATCCTCATTCAATCTCATCACCTTCTTTCATATGTATTTATTTTGTTAAATGATACGATAGTGTGAATAGTTTTCTCGTGTGTACAAAAATGAAGTAAATCTCGATGTAGTCAAATATGAGAGGGACGCGGCGGTGCTGCGAAGTAAAAATAACAATTTGAATATTTCTAGTATTCAGTGCAGTAACGTTAGAGGTTCTTTATAGAGAAAGTCGTGTGACTTGTAGCAGTCGCCGGTGGGCCATTGTGTTCCCGCCTTTGTTCCTCACAAATCAAACATGGCGGCGCATTGTTGCCGTCCCCTAGCGGTTCTTGGAGGGAAACTTTAGCATTTCGGCACAACGCCACTCTTTGTGTTTTGTATATCTAAACCATAATGCTAACGTAGTTACATGCAATTTTGTTTGTTCGCAAAAAAAAAATGAAAACGAGTTTTTATGTAAGCTGACAAAATAACAATGACGTTACAGTCACTCGTATATCTTGTAATCGATATGTTGTCTTCTGTCTTTTCGACAATATTGCCAACTCATTTATTTTGCAACACTCATATGAACCTTTGAATGACTTACATATGACATTTGTATGTTAATCTAATTGCAATCTCGCGAGAGAACCAATTATCATTATTGTTCGAACAGCGTTACAACCCGGGTGAAGAATCTCGACGGGATGCGAGAACAACTTCTCAGTCTCATTTACAGTGGTATACTAATTCACTTGGAATAGCAACGCAATTTTTCGGCCGTTACCGCTCCTCCCCCGCGCCCCAGCGACGCCCTCCGCCCCGCAGGGACGTGATTCGAAAACAAATAGGTACATTCGTTGAATACGGTATTTGTCCGCGCTAACTCGAGCGTTGTTCCGTCCAGAATGCGATGGACAATGTTACCGAGGGAATCTTGTTATGATATAATAAATGTGTTGCTGATACTGTTCAGATGCCCTTAATACCGCCTTAGGCTTCTATTATGTTATTTTCGATTGAGAGGTCATGTGAATACAGAGATCATATCGGAAGATTTTTTTTTAACGCAGTTAACTTTCTTAATCTCACCTGAAAGGTTTTTTTTGTCCTATTCGAGTAAATGCAACAATGTGACTTGTATTTACAATGCTAATATAAAACAAGTTTTTTCTTATTTGCATACTGCTTAGTGTGCTTTATAAAGTCTTGATAATATTGTATTGAAAGCTCTTTGTTGCGCTTTTTCCATCTATTCATACTAAAAGTTTTTCAAATGTATATAATTTTATGTTTCAGAATCTATTAGTAGATTTTTGTCAATTTACTAACATTTCTTGTAATCATTCCTGGTAAGCTTGAAAAGGGTTGAATGATAAAATAATCGAATGGCGGAAATCGAACCTACGACCGATAGATCGGTAGTC
>JAODUI010000008.1:2686561-2703981 GCA_027563995.1 Papilio gigon | reverse complement strand
TCCCGGGTGTCGTTTCCTTTTATAATATATTCACATCAACTCGCCCTGTGAGCTATGGCAGGACACCGAGGTGGACCGACGACTCAGTGCGCGCGGGGAGTCGTTGAATGCGGAAAGAAGACTGCATACTGTGGAAAGCATTAACGATGACTTGTGTCCAGCAGTGGTCAGACATAGGCGATTTTAAAGTTTCGTGTCCACTAAAATTATCTTAAAAGCTGGTAGGTTGGCATGTAGATAATTGTAGATAATAATAATTGTTAAACAAGAAAATTTTAAAAATAACTTTATTTTCGTTATTACATTTTCAAACCATTAAAATAATAATAAATAAATTACGAAACGTTTAGTCTCTATGTGAGGTCCAAACCAAAAAGGTTAGTAACAAAAAATAACTCTAGTGACTAATGATCTCATCAATTTCTCGGCAAATTCCTTCCGAGAGGTTGGCAACACCACATGCGCGGGAGTCGCGACACATGTCATCGGTGAATGAATTACAGACGAGCGTTTCCGGTGCGAAATCCACACACGAGAGAAGAAACAAGGCTACGCCAACCTACTGCGTGCCTTCTGTAGTATTTCTCTCAGACTTGTAGATATGTTTACTGTACGTAAATATGCTTAATAAAAGATAAATCTATTATTCAATAACTTGCATTTTATGTATTTAATGGTACATAGTAATACGTAAACAAAAGACGAATTCCTAAACCTAGCAAAAAATAGTTTTAATTTTTTTAACCAAGTGCACTAAAATTCTTTTATCTTCGTTTCGTAACTTGAGCTTGTAGAAAGTGACCCTAAAGACCGTTTGAAAGAAGACTGAATTAAGAGTTAAGGATTAATTAAATCTCTAATCAGCATGTCCATATTATTTAAGTAAAACCGCGTATTACGGGAACTAAAGTGTAACGTAGTGTTTAGTGTTCCCGCGGCACGCAGAGACGCGGTACAAAAAGCAGAATGTAATACGACAATTTGACAGCCAATGAGCCGGATGCCGCATTTAATTAGTTCAAAATTGGTCACACGTTTGCCTCCGGACGGTGTGAATACGTAAAACGAAGGGAGACTTTCTCTGCGACACACAAAAACAGAATTAGGTACGATGCGTGGAATTTTAAATCGGTATAATGATTTAAATTGACTACCCAATTAACGGGATTATAATAATATTATGGGTATTTCAAACTAGGTACGACACTCGAAATGTAGGTAATTTGATGAACGAGTTTATGAAGTCTATTAATTTTATATTGCAGTTTATTATACCTTATGTGTAATTTCAATAACTGTAATACTGTTCATTGTTAAAACAAATGAATGAAACCTTCTAATGTGCCAGTTACCTTGGCTTTGAGTCTTAAAAAGCTATATAATAATTAAGTAAAAAATTACATTGTATTTTTTTTATAAGAATGTTTATAATAAACTTTCGGTTATTCTTAATTACAATATGTTTTTGTTTTGAGCTTTCTGCATAAACTGGAGATCGTTATTTTTTTCTTGTTTATACCATTCGTATGTTTGTCAAACATCCCCAAGGATTACAGGAAGCGACGTGTGTGTTTAGTGGCTGTAACGACCTAATGAGCTCGCAACATTTCCCCAGAGAGAACTTGTCTCCAGATAATTTAGATAATTTCTGTTAATGTCCCGATTTATCTTAGGATATTTTACTCGCTTTACATTTATTATCAGTTTATGGATAAATAAATTAAATTAAAAGACAATTTATGTTATCAATCAAATTGGTGTGTCGGTGTGTGATCACAAAATAAATGTACATCGCGAACATGATATGATTGGCTTGTAAAAATCGAATTTTAAAAAAAATGTTTGTTTATGCGTCTGTCTTATTCTTCTTCTTTCTCCTGCCCTGGTCCCACTTTATGTAGGGTCGGCACAACATGTTCTTCGCTTCCAATCTCGCCTATCAGCCGTCATCTCATGTCTGTCTATCCAAGATTATTATTATTATTTTTTTATAGAAATGATACGATAAAAATACAAAACGAATGGATGACAATCAAAAGAATGATTTTTAAGAAGACGATCGCGTGTAATTGAATGAATAAGGATGCAGATCTTTAACTTTTTCCCCTTTCTTCATAGTATAGTTACAACTAAGATATTTGGTATAAAGAAAAAAAACCTCATTAAAGTACATATGAATTCTAATTAACAATTGTCTTAGAACTAAATGTTTCTTGATCTATAATTCTATGACTTTAGATGAACCCTCACGTGCTTACAATGTTTTTTTTTTATAAAAGAACGTTATTTTTAACGTAAACAAAGTGTAGCCATCATTCATTGTAAACACCGACCAGTTGTTTCGGAAGTCCGACATCCTGAAACTTGAATTAGGTGTATAAAACATTTTTTTTTAAATTTCATTTATAAGTGTTTATTTTTTTTTAGAGTCAAAAAATATCGATTACATGTTGATTTCTTTGTACGTATATTAATAGTTTCTAAAAGATAATTTTTGGCTAGTAATTTATCGCGAACTCTCACTACATATGTGAAGTTTTTTTCGTATTATCAGTATATTGGTTAAATAAAGGAAGGCCTAGATATAGTCGCTTAACTTCAGAGCACCGCTACTTTGTTAAAATCTTTAATTTATTGGTTTAATATTAAAAATGTTGACAACATATGAAATTTCGACAAATAGTGAACGGAAGCCGGCGCACGCCAGCTTTTAAATTCCGTGTTTAATGTGAGGGATTAAAAACGTCGGTATTTTAATTTAAAATCACCTCGGGCAATATATAAATCTTTTTTTTAAATTCATACGACTTTGTTTCATTTCTTTGAAACTCAAAATTATTATTTACAGCCAGTCTATCTAAATCTAAAGTAAGTTAAAAATTGCAGAACTCATCCATATTCGAAGTTATTTTTTATTTAAAAATAATAACAGCCTTGGTATGCTCAGCTTTTACGAGATATTATTGTTTTATGTTAAACTAACATGGCCCATATTACTGAAACGAACAAAATGTGCATTAAAGTCGTTTTATACGCTACATTTGTATAAATACCGGGTGGACAGCGCGTGTTAGCAACACAATTGTAGCGATCAACAGCCGAATGCGATCGGGTGTTGCGCACGCGCCTCTTTACAATACGCTAACCATCACTTTGTTACATTCGAAGGCCATTCCCAAAAAAATATGACACGTCTACGTCTCGATATCGAATTAAATTACGACGATATTTAGAAAGAAGTATTGTTAACAATAAGTCATCATCATCATCATCATCAACAACCCTTGTCTGCCCACTGTTGGTCATAGGCCTTTCCCAATGCCATCCAAAGTATGCGGTCCTCCGCCTTTCACATCCAACGACTAAGTAACAATAATTAAGTATTCAAAATTAATTTATTACCTATTTATTATACCATATAAGAGACGTATTGGATAAAAACAAATGAAAACATAACACTCGTTCCAAGTTTGAACGGCGATAGAGTCCGTGCCCATTGTCCGTTGTAAAAAAAATCACGCCCACACAAAAGACAGACGTGTAATGAAATCTAGTCCTCATCTTATTCTGAACAAATGAGGGAGGGATTGTAAGTGGTTATAATACAAGTGAAACATAAACTTTACTTTTTACGACTCGTCCCGAAAATTCTCAGTGCCATGGTGAGCCTACTCGCCGCCTATAATTACCCTTGTGTGCAGGCAATGTGCTGCGCCCAGGATATCCTCGGCCATCTGGTGGAAGTGTCTATTTGGATGTTTGGGAACGGACGAGTGCTTATTTATAACTGGATAATGCCTTGTGTAAACTTGTTCGCTGCAGACGAATGTTTCTTTAAACGTGAAATATGAATTTGTTAAGGCCAATGCACATTTGTGCACAAAGGGTTAACGCTGTAATTTGTTAACTTTAAGTGTGTCTAAAATGTCTTTATTAAGATATATTTTGTGTTCTTATAGGTTTTTGTTTCTTTATTAAATTGTAATCGAGAAAGTGGCCATCATTACTGTTGCATTTATTATCGACAAAGGAGGGGACTTGTTTGAATTTGATATTTACTAGTGTGGGGTCACCAGTTATATAAAATACAGATATGTATAATTTAGTTACTTTTGCAGCCGTAAAAAGGCGGTACTCCACAATAAATCTCATTCATTCGTTAAGAGATAATGAGAAGTTAACACAATAGATGGCGCCACGTGGCGACACGCGTCCGCCGTGCGGCAGTCGTGTGCCGACCTCCGGAGGGGATTGAAGGATTGTTACGCGCACGCTTATATGATTTATTAAGAAAAAATGCAAGGGTGCATTGAGTGCTCCTTTGCGAGTATTGTTTAATTTCTGTACAAAACGAACTGGAATCTATAGTAGTTTGAATCCATTCACTGGAATAATACCCGACGTTAGTACGAATGACGTGAATGCTGATATTTAAAAAATAAAGTTAGAAAAAAATTGCTAGTGAATATTATTTTATAATGGAACAATCTTTGAATGCGTGCAACAGATTCATCTAAAATTTATCATTGTTCGTCTTCAAAGCGATATTATATTCGATTCAAATCATATTCTGAATAAAATACATAGAATGTGACTTGAACGCACGATGCACCTCGTAACTATAAGCAACTCTATTAATTCAATTGATAACACGTGTAAAATCAAACTCAATTGCTAGTCACCTGGAAACGTAAAATTATGCTGCATACAAAATTGATTTGCAGATTGACTTTGATTGAAATGGTATCGGGACGTCGTCGATCAGGTGGATGGACTAATAGCTTCCCACAAATCACTGTTGTTTTTATTGTTGCCTTCCTTAAAGGCCAGCAACGCATCTGCGATTCCTCTGGTGTTGCTGATGTCCATGGGCGTCGGATCAAATAATTTTAGGCGAACCGAGGCTCGTTTGCCCCTTTTTACTATAAAAAAATATGTTGACGAGTAGGCGGTTAATAAATTTGTACTAATTTATATAGAAGGGCGTCGACCCATGTCCAAAAACTTTTTTCACGTGATTTTACTTTATTCAATTGCTGTTTTCTTTCTGTTTTAGGTAAAACTTCTGGCTTTTCGCGTATTAGTGTATTTCCGTAAGTAACTGGTTCGTAACCACAATTATATGCATTGTAGCTTAGTGCTACACACCGTAGCATTGTGCTACGTATCGAAGCATTGTGCTACGAAGTACGTAGATTGTGGTAAACACATTCTATACAAAAATTTCAATTAAAAAAAAATTGAATATGAAATAAGATAGTTAAATACAGGAAATAATAAAGAAAAGGAAAATGTACTTTTGCACAATTAATTTAGAATACAACATTGAAATTTGTTACAAATGAAAGTAAACAAGCGTAGTATGTATAGTTTCCTGAAACAAGCAGAACAATCATAAAGTAAACACAAGATCACTCCGTTTAACGTCGACACAGAATCACTCACACTCGGCAGCCGAGCCTTAATTAACGAGAGGCTGCAATTAAAGCCTACACTTAACAATGCTTAAGGAAGTTTATTATCTGAAAGCGTCTTTTCATTTAACTTGAAGATCGAACCTGTCTTGTAAGCACGCCGTAATTTGCGGAGATAATTCATCTCAATGTTTTAGATATTTATAAAATTATTTTGGTTCTTATTCGACTTTGAGCTTTTAGTATTCAATACGATATTAATTAATTTATTTATTTCTATAAATTAATTAATTTATTAATCGATACTTTTTGAAATCTTTTTTTTATTATATTTTGTTTTATTTACGATGTTATGTTAACCCTTAATAATAGCGTAGGCTCTGAGCCCCTTGGTGGGGACGTATAGTGAGCTGATGATGATGTTTGTTTCATTGTACCATCCACCACCACCACAAACGTTTTGATTACGTTTTAGTTTAGGATTTCATACCTGTTGCAACAACTGTGTTTAATGTTAGTTAGTTTCCTATTTTGTAATACCCGCCATCAACTTGTATGAAGCTCGCGGCACGATCTATTCGAATGACGGTCAGAAAATGTAAAACTTATATGATGTTTTATCGTAACAGAGTTTAGTCGAGGCCCCATTCATCTGCCAAATGTACAAAGACCAACGGCTATTACGAATATTTCAGTATTCGCTTTGATCTCTGCAATGAAAACCCAGTCAATATAATATACGGATAGTTTTGCTGAAGGCGACTCGTACCTGCCACTCTCTCGGCCATCAGCTAAATTAAATTAATATTTTTAGGATCATTAATTCAACAGTTTTAAATTTTTTTATACTATTTGATACAGCTCTGTATTCGAGCTGTTATATCCGTTGTTATGAAGTTGTTTTCAATGCCAGTTAGCTCGGTAGGTTTAAAAATTATCTGTATTGTACTTAAAATTATTAAAACTGAGACATTACATTGTAGTACTTATAAAAACGGCTTAACTCACGTGTAAATCGGTGTCGGTACCGACTAGCTAGTGAGCGACGGGCCGCGAACAAGCTTTAGTAACAATGTCACTCACCCTGAAGTAGAGCCCTCGATGGGCTCGAAACTAGTCCGTACCGACACCGATATACACGTGAGTTAAGCTGTTTTTATAAGTTATATGTTTTATCATTTTAAAATGAGTTTTTTTTTATAACCTGTAAACAAGTCTCTATCGAGTTTATGAGTGCACAATTTAAATTGTTCTCTCTTTATCTTATTTTTAAAACAACTTTTATAGTGGCCAGGGAGGAACAGCATTGCTGTCGCGTTATAAAAAAATCTGAATAATTTCCTTAAGCTGAATAACAAAGACAACATAAAGTACGCGGCATCACACTGTAATAAGAAAGTGATAAAAGTGCGCTTTATTCTCGTTTTACAACAGATAGACTGGAAGTTCTCAAGCAAATGCCATTATTTCTGCCCATTTTTTTCTTCTTTCTACCGCAAGGAAATCGTTTAAGTTAACTCGTTTACTTGTGAAAACTTGCCTCTTGGCTGGATTACACAGATTAAACTTACTTCAGACCTTCTATTACAACTGGACGTTTTTGTATCATATTTTTAATTGTATTCAATAATTTATATTCCTTCTCCGTTGCATTTTTTTTTAATTTCTCGTAAGAAACAGAATTCTTACCACGATTAGGCTTTATGATCTCCTGATATTTTGGCATAAATGTATTCACCATGATCACGGGCTGACCGGTCTAGCGATAGTGCGATAAAAATATTACTTTTAGCCGTATCAGTCCACTTTTTTCCTAATAGAGAAAAAAAATACAGTAAATTAAAAACTGAGAATTAGTAATCAAGTATATATCACTTGAAATTTAATTTACTCTGTTTAAAATCATCAACGTTGAGCCGAATTGAGTCAACAAAACGTAAACCCGTATTATTTGAAAGTCAATAATTCATTTATAAATCTAAAGTTACGATAATTGTCCCCAGCCGTGCCTCCTCCGGCCAGTCAGTAACTGAACCCAGTCTAGGCGACTCAATTAATATGACCAAGTTTTCTCTATAATTAATCATGTTTTCTCAAACGTGTAATAAATTCGTTACGCTCGAAAATTAATTGGAATTTTCGAGATAACGCCGCTAAACGATGTTACCATCGTGCGCAGACGTTACATACAAACGTCAAATGAGAAATGAAAAAGCAGTTAGCTATGTTTCTCACTAACTTTAGTTTTAGGAAGATAGGTGCAAGAAATAAATAAAATAAAAAAAAACGTTATTGTACTATGCGATAGAAAAACTTGTTAATAATTTTGTACTGTTAATTAATTTATGCTTGAAATGATTTTATTTACAGTCCAAATAAAAAGTGTTATTTAATGTGGTCATAGTTAAATTTAAACTATGCTTGGCCTAAAAATATAGTTATCGAATTATTGCGAAGTTAGCCTTTCTAGTTTTACTATCCTTTGGATAGTAGAACTTTTTACACGTAATTTCAACATTTACGATTTTTGTACGTATGCGAAGCTTGCACAGTTTTAGAATATATCCCAATGTGTTCTGTGACGACCACGTAATTTATATTCAGAGGCAATTTGGTGGCTCTTTTATGGTGGTCCGGGCCTCGCAGCTGTGCCAAATGCAAGCCGCATGCATATAACACCGTCGCAGATCGATTGATGCCGCCATCAATATTCTATACGAGTTGAAGCGTGTGGACAAATTGCAAGCTTTATTGAAATTTGAAATAGTGCCAGTTGACGGCCGACTTCCAAAATTCAACGTCACCCGTCTCGGGTAAATGCAGCCGGCTAATTGCTTTTAGTCAGCTGTTGGAGCAGTTACAAGTACCTGCAAATGCTAGCTAGAAGTTTCAACAATATTGCCTAGCTTGTTTTGTTTTTATCTGGATACGAACGTTTGTTCGTGCTACGAAATGTATCTTCGACACCATGTTACATTTATTTCTTTTATAACATACTAGTTGTTAACACAATAGTAGTTTTCCAATTTACTCACCCTTTAAGTTTAATAATATGATTATTTATAGCCTAAAGAGAGTAGAGTTTTTTTTTGTTAGTACTATATAGATTGATATCAATGTGACTAAGAATTTTTCTCACCTAGAATGTAAATATTCAGTCGGTATAAATTATTAAACTTCAAAATGATATCCATATCACTGTTAATCCGTACCGGACTGTACTGTAATTTGATTGGTTAATCCCTATGGATTAGTCAATCATATTGGACGTAGTTGTCAGAGTTGGTAGCCAATGTTCAATAGCACATGACAATCATTATTATAGCCTAAACGGAGAATTATATTACAGTATATCAATGAAGATATACACAAATATATGATCAAATATAAGCCGTCTACGTACACATTGTTACTGGCAGTTTATAATTGTTTATTTCAATTTAAGAACGATTTAAATGTCTATCACTTATAGAGTACGATGTTACGGCGGAATTATGTATCCGATGTTGCGAATATTTTTTATTAATTAAACTGATTTGTATATACAGGCTTATGTATAAATGTATATGAATATTTTACAATTCGTTTTAACTCTTTCCCAAACTCGTAAATAGGGGCTTAGGCAAAATCATTTGAAATTTGAAGCGAAGGGCTTCAGTTTTCGCGCAATTAATTTCAGCGCATTCAGTCCCGTCACCCCACTTCCGCGCCGGCACATCCGCCCTTCACGATTACCGGCTAAATTCTGACATTGAATTTTCAAAAGCTTATTTATATTTCATAAAAATATATAGTATACGTTTAACGAGACCCCAAACGGAAAACACGTGCAGATTCATTTAATTAGTCCATAATTTATTTCAGTCTCATATCGTAATTCACAAGGAACATATGAAATAGAATAAAAATCAACAAAGAAAAGCAAATAAAATCGGTGTACTTTAAGGTTGGGGACCAAATAAATTTGATCTTTGCAATAATTATCATCATCAGCTTTTATTTGCCCACTATTGAACGTAGGCTATCTCCTATCCTTTATACGTGCGGTGTATGACTTCCAGCCGTCCGAGCTAAGTCGACAGTTATAATGTTTGTTGGATAATTCAATAGGAAAATTTATACTCTTTTAGTCTTATTTTCTATGTGTTTAAATACCGAGAAGAATAAGTTATTCAATGGAATATGTAATCAAAATGGTATATGACCTAAATACAGTCTGGGGTAAAGAATACGCTTAGCTTATAGCGCGTTTTTCTTCCACAGTTCAAATAATGGTTAAGGGAGAATGTGGTTTAAAGTATGCTAAGAAATAAAAAAAATGTATTGTTTTGCAATTCTCAGGGGAGAGGCGTAAGTCCGGAAAGCGATAATGAGCGTTTTTTTCCGTCTACCCACGGCTGCTCGTGGAAATGAGGTCGGTTGAATTGTGCCCATTTATTCGACATTGTCCCTATATGGAATTCTAGTTAGCTCTGTATCCCTTATGTTACTATTTTTTTTAATTACTAAATAATATTCGAAAATAAATATTTGTCATACAGTCAACAAAATATAAGTTAAACTTAAATTTTATATAAATTATATTTTGAAGTAATACGGTGTTGTAAATGTCCCCTTATAAAAATGATAATATGAAATAATTAAAAAAAATGTTTAAATTAAAGAGGCAGAATCCTGCTGCTTCAAAAACAATTACTCGACCATTCAGTAAAACTCTGCACCACGCCTCCAGCAGTACCTGAACCGATTGATAAAAAAAAAACTGAAACTGCCAACAGAAGCTTTTTTATATGGCCATAAAAAATTTATGACGGTCCCTGTGAGCGGCAAATTGAATATCAAATCAGCACGATGAACTTTTAAGGCTAAATTTAATGAAGTGAACCGGGAACGTGTTTCGGCCAACCGATAGGCCGCACGGAAAGCTCACCTAATTTTAATTTGTTTTATAGTCGTTATACCCACGTTCCTGACTTGCGATGTTAACGCTAATGTTTGTGATTCCTATTGTTATTTGCTTTTGAACTGATCGGCAGCGGTTATAGCTTAACCATAATTCATTAAACAATCTTAAACACCTATCCAGGTAAGAGAAAAGTAGTAAATTAATATTTGTACATAACTCAAATCATTTAACTTTCATCATCATCGTCAGCCTTGGTCTGCCCAATGCTGGATAAGGACCTTCCACAGTACGCGAACATGCAACTATGGCCTTTTAAAAATGTCTCAAAAGTTTTGACTTTGAATACTCTAGAATGTTAGTTTAACTTAAAAGTTGGTCAGATGGCGTTACCGTCAACGCAACCCAAGTTTAATGAATCTTAATATCAGCGAAGGGTATATTTCAAGATGTTAGAGCTTTCGTAGTTAATGTAGCGTTATAAGATAAACGGCGTGATTATGACGGCGAGATCGCGAGATACACCCTAATTTATGGCCATTTAACCCTTGAAAAGTAACGCGCGCTTTTTACATTTTTAATACTAAGAGTGATTTATATTTCATACATTACAGATTATGAAATATGTCGGCTAGTATACTGAGTTACACTAGTAATTATATCAAAGGTATTCAAAGATTCAGCCTAGAATAAAGTGTGGTTGTATCCCGAAGTACTAACTTTTTAATACTACTCTATAGCACTCATATTTCCTCTATGGCTTATAATTAGACATATTGTTATTATGATATCATCACCATCAACTTGCCTCTTCCATACATCTCTGTCAGCCGTCATATATGAACTCACACACTTCTCACGTATATCCTCTTTCACACAATCCATCTACACGTTCTTCGGTCTTCCTCTACCTTTGTAGACATCCACATTCAACCTCATCTTCTTGTTTATTTTGTCATCATCTCTATGATAGTGATAAGAAATGCTGTCAGTTGACAAAGTTACATTTTTCTTTTTTAATACTTTTATCTTGGCATGGGTAAAGAAAATATCTATTTTAAAAGGACATCTGAGTTGCATTTGCGAGCAGACGCGTTGTTCGCGGCGCGAACTTCGCTATAACGCCTTTATGTCCCTCGAGATTACACACTCATTGCAGACTATTGTCACAATAATTTCATATTTCTTAGCAACGGAGACGCAGTCTGCAGCTTAATGAGAATAAAGAACAATTTCATTATACGCTCGACTGTTGTGGAACAATGGCGTGAGCTTCGTTACAGACACACATCTTACACGGGACTTTTCATATATTTCCTTTTATTAAAAATTATACATCTATTATCTTTGTATTACAAGTTATCCAGCAAACCTTCAATGATAACTCACGAGATTGTTTACATAAGTAAATTAACCTTCAAATGTATAACATAATGGTTAAGGTCAATTACCTATCTAGCGATTGTGGGTTTGAATCCCACCATTTGACTATTATCGTAAACCACACAACACAAGCTTTATTAAGCTTACCTGCAATGGTGTTAAGAAATGCACATGCATAGTAAATAAACAAAAAAATCGTAATATTGTTTTATAAAACAAAAACTAGACAAGCAGTTAAAAACTGTTTCTGCTGACAGTACATTTCCCCGGTTCCTTTAATCATCAATGTGTGAGTTTAGTTGCAGGAATTAACTAGAGCTGCTGATAGAAAGCTGTTCTTCCAACCGCTAATTACATTAAGCTATTATATCCAAGTTGCCGCCGACTGCATGCGATTGCTCATAAAGTCCTCCGTGCTGCCTGTCCGAAGCAGTTTGCGCATAAAAGCTATTTAGTGTAAGCTAAGTTGCACGAACTAGTTGAACAATGGTAGACAACAGCAGCTGTTGCACGAATGGCTTCATGCGACGGCGTTCCATGCCTCAGAAAACATAGCTTCGAGTACACTACAAGCTATGTTTTGTGTTATAACTGACAAACTGAGTGACATCTTGCCTTTCACTACTCTAGATCTTTTTTCGACAGCAGTATCCTCGAAAACCTTGTAGTCATATACTCGATAATGTTTCCCATAAGTATGTGTTATAAAAATTGAAAGGTAAGTTTGTCGTAAAACAAGTACCAATTGCTCTCAATATGTAAGAGTGTACACCATACTGTTGTGCGCCATTAATGTCCGCATCGGCGGACAACAGTCGTCCGAGTCGTATTCGCGATACACATACTTTCGTCGCTGCCACTTGACCTACATCCTCCACGTGTCTCCTGTGCCAGCGGTTACTGAACCCCTCCCCCCCCTCCCCTTGCCTACGCCAATCGGTCACTCCGATCAAAAACAGACTGTAACACCGACACGCAAAGTCCAATTTCCCACCCAATATACATCTCTCAAAGGCGACTCCCCACGCAATTTAACACTTTGTTTTTCCTTCAAACATAGCAGAATATTCAATGTCGACGGAAAATGAGTTGGATGTTACGTACTTAGCGATTTGCCACTCACTCGCGCACGTAATAAGTATCACATTCGAACGCCGCGAATGTTACTTGTAATGAATTTTTTATAAAGACTCAGCCTACACTAGCTGCAATAATACGTGTAATTTAAGCTATGCTCACGACTTGATCTGTATTTCGCAAACAGAATTTTTAAGAGAACGTCGAAAAAAATCTACATTTCGACTTGTAGGTGTAACTATTTGAATACTAAACAATATTATTTATTCAATTATTTATTTTATTTTTGTTACTAAATACTCCAACTTAATTGACTTTAGGCCGTCTTTTTAAATCAACAGGTGAAACGATTCTTAATTTCTTGGCGTTGTGTTACAAAATAATTAAATATTATAATCCCGGCAAGTGAAGGCATACGTAAGCGAATGTAGGCACGTGCCACAAAAGGCACGGTGAAATAAAATCCTCGATACAAAGGTCGGAAACTTGCGAAGGAAATTTGTTGTGCGTTGATTCAGTTAATGTTGCTAACTTTTAATTGGTTTAATAATTCGCCTTTTCTGATACCAATGTAGGTATAAAAGGGGGAACTTTTTCAATTATACTCAAGTGAAATTTAAATTGTGCCGTGATCCGCGACAAGTCGCTTCATCTGTATAGCAAATTTATATTTATTTATAACTGACGAATGACTGAATATTGTTTTATCATGTACCTCAGTTCCTTTTCTATTAATTTATATTGTCTTAAAGGATATAAACATTAATATTACTTTCACATTTACCCCACTAATTTAAAAACCTTCGTTATATTGTAAACATAGGAAGTATAATGTGCTCCCCGTTGGATGAGCATTTTGAATATGTTAACTTTTTTGTTCTAATAATTTGCATGTTGGGGGCATTCAGATGAATTAATATGACAGGCGGCAGGCCTGTTTGTTTAAACAATGTTATGTTTAAGAGAATTCGGAAAAAGGCATACCATGATATATCATATCATCATATCATGATATAAGAAGGTGATGAGATTGAATGTGGATGGCTATAAAGGTAGAGTAAGAGCGAAGAAGCGAGAAGGAGCGTGTGAGAGAGGATATGCGTAAGAATTGTGTGAATTCAGATATAGCCGCTGACAGAGATGTTAGGAAGAGTGGTACACACTGGGCCGACCCTCCGTAAGGAAAAGGGTAGGTTGATGACGATGCATATAATGATATAATCTGGTAACTTTCTTCTGTCTAGCAATTCTATATTTTTCGTACCGTTCAATTCGAAATTTAAAAAAGTTATTAACAATAGTTTAAGAAGACATCAAAGTGCATATAAATCACATGTGTGACCTATATCACACGTTCACACATTCGCAGAGGCTAGTGTTGGTGAAGTTCTTTGTTGCTGTAAATTAAACCGTAATTAGTGAGGGTCGGTGGGCTCGTGATTTATGCCTGTTTTTACGGAATCTGGCCCCAACTAATGTTATCGTCCACGCAATGACCCTTGTAATAACTTGCTATATTATTCTTGTACCTATGTAACACTGTCAATGGGTTATAATAGTAACACGAATTACTATTGTATACCTGTTGATTTTATGACTTAATTAATAAATACAAAAAATCTTTTGACTTATGTCATAAACGCGAAAGCTATAGATGGATTAGTTTTTGTTATAGCCTGTCTAGTTTTTCTTAAGAAATTTGAAATATAAGGAGAACATAGTCTGGAAGGACATACTCAACTATCCGCTTTATTACCGAACCCCAACTATATTTCTTTACATACTTACATTTGCTTGTTATATTAACATTTTATAATTCTTGCCAGTAAAAAAATTTTATCAATTTTACTTACAACTTGTGTCGGATGTTAATTAAAACGGAGCGTCTAAATAATTAATCAAATTTTTTTAGGGGGAGGGGATCGATAAAAAAAATGTTAAAACAGCTCCTCCCCTACCCCCACCACTGTATAATTTGGTTAAACGTCAACGGGTCATTAATCCCGCTTGCCGCTGACCGATCGCAGTCGACGTCGTTCAAATAGAACAATTCATTCGCGAAATTAATCTGTCAGCTGCCGTACGTTGTTTACTTGTTTGATATTAATAACCATAAAACAATATCCGGTTAATGTCAGTTTCCACTGTCGGTGAACTCAACAATGGCGGAGACTTCGCTGGACAGGCTATCTGACATTAATGGAAGAGGGTCGTGGAGTTGATGAAGCGTATCTTGGAACACCAATTGGTCGGCCCAGATACCGCTGGCCAGTGGCCGTAGAGCCAGAGCGACTGGCAGGAGACGGCGGAGACAGGCGACATTTCGTGTCTGAGGCCAAGACCTTTGGTCGCTGCAGAGTAAAGTAGTAATAAGCAGTAGTAGTCGGTTTCCATTGATTGTACACTTGTATAAAAACATACTCTCATCACACTCATTCTCTCGTATGTTTTGAAATAAATGTTAAGGTAGTGTTTCATGGTTGAAATGGTACGCACGTCATAACTGGCTACACAAACGTTTGTATTTTCGATGAGAATAAGTCACAGTCTAGTGAAGTTGAATGGTTTATTGATATGGAGTTTAATGGGGAGATCAAACGTGATGCATGGTCTAGCGAACGCGTTGATATAGGAACACTGGGAATATATTGCTGTTGAGATAATAAAAAACTCGCTAAAGCTAGTAATGGTCAGATATTTCAGTGGCTAGTCTCTTTATTATACGAACGTGTATTATTTACATATTTTAGTATTAATAATTGATACAAAACACCATTCATTTATCGTACCAATATAACAAATGCGAGAGTTGAAATGGACGAATATTTGTAACCACAACTCCAAATTTACTAAACACGTCTGGTTGACACTTGACACAGAGATAGACTTCCGTCTGGACTAAGGCACAGGCTACTTACTAAGTTTTTTATAATATCCCGCCAACAAAGTCGTACACAAAAGCTAGTATTAGTAATAACAACGACAGTACAAACATGTTAATTTAATTTTTTTGTGACGTTGCCGATCCATAGGCACAAAAAAAACAAAGAAATAACTAAAAAAAATTACATTAAATATATATAGTTGTATAAGTAGACATACAAGCATATTCAAATCGGGAACTCAGAACTGAATATATAAATATGAGTTTTTGAGTGTGAGTGTGAGTGTAGAGAGAAAATTATTTAAAAAAGAAAACGTAATTTTTTAAGGGTTGAGTATGTCAAGATGTTGTATTACGAGTGTTACATCAAGGCGGAGGACCGCATACTGTGGAAGGCATTGGGAAAGGCCTATGTCCAGCAGTGGGCAGACAAGGGCTGTTGATGATGATGTTACATCAATGGAAACCCATGCTAATACACATGAATAAATTACACCTGCGATTATAACTGTATACAAATGTTTCACTTCCTTGAAGATTAAGGTATAATTAATTCAATAGCATTGTGTACATAAACACTATGGTTGGCGTATCGTTCTATTTTTACGTACAATTAACTTTTAATGTATATTAAAATCTTTGTACCGTCCGAGTGGAACACGTGGGTAGACTAGGGCTGTATACAGGGTGTTTATTACGCGATACAATCTCCGGCACCCCATGAATATTCAGGGGATGGCTCGGGCCCTCGTGTGTACTTTTTAATGTAAAATATTCCGCACCGCACTTACGTAAATAAATGTAGTTTCACGTACAAAATATATATTTTTTAAAATATCTTCGATAACGTTGTTTTTGATATTGTTTAATCTTTTTAACGTTTTATTTTAATGGAATTAACAATGATAAAATGGATTAAAAAGATTTATTACAAAATTATTGAATTGAAATATTCTGCATTTTATGTTGCAACTGTAAGCAATTTAACAACATAAGTATAATCTATATTATTGAAAGTTATTTAGTCTTTGCTATTATGTATATGGACTATGTTGCAAAGCCGGCAACGCATCTGCTCCTCTAGTGTTGCGGATGTCCATCGGCGTCGGCGACCAGTTTTGTGATCTCGGCGCTCGTTTGCCCGCTTCTCTTATAAAAAAAAAAGATTAGTCAATGACTAGTAAATGTGGTTACTTTTCGGCGCGGTCTTCGTTGACAGATAGACTGATAAAACCACGTTTGCTGATTGTTTATTTTCTGTTCTTTATATGAATTCTAGTAAAGTGTAGTTTAAAATTCAATCAATTATCCTAGTACATAGGTCGTCAAACTGCGGCTCCGGAGCCGCATGCGGCTTTGAACTCTGGAGTGGGGCTCTTGCACAACATTACTATGGGCATGCTCGACCCGGACCAGGTCGCAGTGCAAACACTCTTGTCACCAGTGTTCGAAGCTCGTCGTATATACAAGTCGCGTGTTACAAAGTTTCTTTCTTCAAATTTTTTTTATTTATTCCATCCAGCTGCACAAACAGATTTGGTTCTTAATTTTTTTTAATCGTTTTAATTTGCCTATTTGGGTCATTGACTAATAAGTTTGCCGACAACTGTCCTAGTACAAACATTGTATTATATATCAAATAACATAATATACTGCACCAATAGCGCGAGTTTTATATGATATTTACTATACTACTTATAAAACGGCTTAACTCACGTGTAACTCGGTGTCAGTACCGACTAGTTTCGAGCCCATCGGG
>JAODUI010000008.1:2663064-2686461 GCA_027563995.1 Papilio gigon | reverse complement strand
TAAAGGTAAACAATTATTCACACACACACACACACACACACATTACATGTATAAAAATAGATAGCAAGGTTCGCCATAATAGTTTAATTGATATTTACTATGTCTGTTAAAAAAATAAAAATAGAATGATGTGTGGGCATTGTTTGATCGTTTTATTAACGAATACCCCGCGGAAGAGTTACGTAAACAGCATTCGGTTTTGTGTGCACGTAATAAAGGTTCAGTTGAAGCTAAATTGTTCATATAGAACGTTCAGCGTTTGATTTACGATTCCAAAACATGCCTTTCATTGTAACTGGTCGTTCCTGTGGGAATAAAACATGTAATAAACATAAATGTAGAAGTTAAAGTAAGTTAAATATTTGAATTAACTTTCAATGGATAATAACTTACAGTAAGTAATTTCGTAGATCTAAGTTTTGAAGGCTATCAAACTATGTCTGACTCTAGTCCAGAATTGGCAAAGACTGATGATGGTGACAAAGTAATTTTGACAAATGTCCTCTCCTTTTACATTATTTCGTAGCGTAAAAATCAAAGCGACATGATAGTTATTGCAATCAATGCGAATGTGCAAATTTTCTATTAAAAAAAAAACGTAAAAAAACTGGAAGAAAAAAAGCAACACTAACGTAATGGTTAAGACGGGATACTGATCTAACGATCGTGAATTTTAATCAACCTAGTAGCACTTAAAAGGAAATTCTAGAATATAAGATGAAGTTACAAATAACAAAATTACAACTATTTGTTGTTTAAATCTTGGCTCCGGCAGAACTATTAAGACATCTTAAGGCATCTTGACAAAACACGAGTCACTACCGTCTCTCGCTTTTACATTCACTATTTTTGCGCCCTCACTTAGTAAATAGGAACTATTTGTCGTATTAAGAACGGCATTTATCTTGGCTTTGATGATAAACACAGCAAGTGTTTTATCGCATACAACGGATGGGAGAAAATAGCATTTGTCTGTCCGGGAGTGTTAGCACAATTAATTGAAGGAAAGCTATGAGTTATCCCCCACTTCGTTGCGCTAAATTTGTTTCTGCGATATTATTCTCCGAGATAAATGTTAATAGCTAAAGATATGAGTGTTTCCTTAAGACGGTATGTTTACTGAAGTTGTTATTTTTCCGATAGCAAAATGTTTTACATGTAAGGCGAATAATTTATATGACTAAATAATATACACTTTTTTTATGAATTCTAAACTAACGAACGCTTGACCACAATCCCACCCGATGCCATGTGATGATGTGGTCGAAATATGATATGTGCTAGTTAGTATGTGCCTATTCACTCTACTCTTGAAGGTCCCCAAATCGTACTTGGACGGAAACACTGACGCCGGCAACCTATTCCACTCCTTTTCTGTATGCACAATAAACGAAGATTCAAATCGTTTCGTTGGAACGCGCGGCATATTGACTACGATGGTATGAAGACCTGCCGTGTGTCTAAATGTCCGATGGTAGAATGTGGATGAGGAAATTAACTCCTGTGATTCCTGAACACACTCTCCAAAATGTAACCTGTAAAACACCGAAAGGCTGGCCACTTTGCACCGGTGATCAAAACTTAATAAATTTAGGTCTTCGTAACCTATTAACTTTTTCGCCCGCCTCTCCATAGAATCCAGTACCGCGAGTTGGTATTTGGCTGCTCCTGCCCAGATTTGGGAGCAGTATAAGCAATATTATATTTAGCAGAAAAGTAACCACTTAACACAATATTAAGTAGTCAAACAGCATATATTTTATAAGTTTACATTCTATATTTTATTCTAATAATAAAAAAAACGAGTCACACGATGTTTCGTAAAGTATTTTAATCTAATCACCGAGTCTATGGTAAAAGGGTATTTTTGTTTCGTGGTCAGTAAATAACCGATAGCTGCGTTATCAGAGCGGCCCAGCGCGCCGTCCGCTTGAAACCGTTTAAAATATGACCGGCCGAAGCCACGTAAAAATCGTCCCGTTTTATGTAACCACAGATAAGCGCTGTTTATAATTTTAAAAGCACCAAAAAGATTGGATTAGATATGTAAAGATAGAAAAAAAACTTAACTATTAAACTTGCTCCGCAAACATACCTTTCATATGAATGGGTACTTATTTAAATTTGTCAGATACCACTATAGAAAACTCAAAACATGCCCAAAATGTATCAATATGACATCCAAATATTGTAGATTGTCTCAACCTGTGTGCATACCAATGAAATAACTATCACGATCTATATAAGTGTAAACTCAAACTGTCACTTAAGTGTAAAAAAAAAAGCGTTGTTGAAGTATTTTCGCTCGTACTACACTCAGACGAGGTAATTGAATCTGCATTCACAAGTGTGACACGACTCCTTTAATTTGGGTAAGTGTTGCGACACAGCCGACAAATAAATAACGATATATCCAAATACTACAAATTGCATTTAAAGTCTACATTCGCTTTAGGTAAGTTAGACGGGATTCTACTCGAGATTTAGGTAACGCAATTATTTTATTAATGTTCTTATGTATTATCAGATGACTCAAGTGATGGTTATTCAAGTAAGGCAAATGTACAATCGCTACCGCGGGTTTCCACTTCCAAAAAAAAAACCTTGTCCGCAAATTCCGCTCCTTTTCACAAATTAACGAATGAAGAGCACAAACTCAATGAACAACAAGCAAATGATCGTCTACCTGCTTTCACCGCTGACCGATTATTTTGTGACAAGACATCAAAAACTGCATCCTATTGTGCCTATTTTATCCTAGACTATTGTACCCGCGTCTTCGACTGAATATGGACGAAACGTTCAAGCGACTGTAGTTTTTAAGGTAGAACACCGCGAACGATTGCGTTTGTACAGCAGTAGGCAGACTGATAATGTTAGGTGATGGTTTCGACTGCAAGAATATAGCATACTCCGTCTTTAAGGGTCGACATGGCATGCGATCCCTCTTTTCTTACTGATAATCATGTTATTCTCCTAACCTTTAGTCCGGAGACAGCCCAATAGTCTGATCACGTCCGGCATAGACCGTACTACGGTTGGATTAGCCTTGTCGTAAATTTTACAACATAATAAATTTGTTACCGATGTCGATGTAGAACACGGCCATCGACAAACTATTTAACTTTAGTTATGGTCAAGCGTAGTACATCCGAAATTGTTGTATTTTATAGCATTATCTCGCGATTGGATACAGTGTCCTGAATTGCTGCTTACAAATAGATTAACGTACAAATATTATGTTGAATAAATCATATTTTTTTTATTGTTGGCAAATACTGAGTTAATGTATTTATTCATAAACATAATTTTTTTAATGCAAAAATTTAGATGGATGTTTATTGTTGATGTAAATTTCTCCGGAACGGCTTTATGGATCTATATGAAATTCAGGACAGATGTAAAATGTAGTCTGGAAGAAGACGGATCGCTTTAATAATTTCTATATAGTAACATAATAATAAAAGTTTTTACAAAAGAAATATAACGCTATCTGGTTAATTCTCCTTCAAGAAACAGAGACAACATGTGTTACATAATGACATAATGTCTCGGTAGAATTCCTCGTTAATAATGCACTATTGGTAAAGAAATAAAATCCCATTTTAATATTATTCCATATATTTCACAATGTTGGCCACGTTTGTAAGTTGAAGTTAATTAAAGATTTAATACCACCAACAGGCACCGCAGCGAAATGCTCGCTAACTTCACCCCGCTAAAATAACTTGGCCCGAGTTATGATCGCCTGGCATGAGTTGCAACCTCATACTACTTGCACTGCTTAAATGTATTTAATTAGAAAACAAAATATTTTTAGCTATTTTTTATAATTTTTTATGTCAAAAAAATTTGGTATTCTACGCATTTTTTTATGCTGTACTCAATTTTTTTTTATCAAAAATATGACATGTTTTATATATTTCACTTCAAAACAACAAAACTCTTGAGTTTCTTTTCTTTATTAATATTCAATGTAAAACTACATCCCAGCGAAAGTATATAGTAGCAGGCGCCTAAGTTGAAACCTTGGCCAAACGATTACTTCCATTCCATGCGTACCAAATTGAATATTGGGTACTATACCAAGCATTCCGCTTTTCGTTCCGCTTATAACCCACCCGCCGTTAGCAGGGACATGCACCAGAGAGCGATTTATTGCTAGCCGCACCGAGCTAACTTATTGCCTGCATTTGTGTTGTGGAAATATTATAAGAGATAACCGTTCGCGGTTCTGGATACATTATAAAATGCATATTGTTATTAACAGCTGAGTCTATTTCAAAATCATTTAATATACGATCAATGATTACCGTTCGGTGCAACCAACTAACACGCAGAGCTCTCTCTAAAACCGCTAAATTTGTACGACACTCAACTTGTTAGTATGTACAAATTATTTAGTATTACATAGTGATAGATAGATTTTATCCGACGTTTAATTTAGGACATAGACGGCCGAACAAGTCATTTGATGCTAACATCAAAACTCCGTTTACATTGGGTAAGAATAGGCACAATTGAATGTTCTCTTGGCCAATGAAAGGACTTTCGTATTCATAATATTTCATAATACGTACGAATGTAACAAAAAGGTTCATAAAAGATACGCCGAAACTTTTTGGAAGCGATTCCCTATTTCAATTTCGTACATTAAAGACGGACCCGCGCCGGCTTTCATCATAGTTTTTCTGTAGTTCCCTAAAACATTCATTATAATTGAGTACTTATGTTGCGTAACTTATACCGAATCGGCCCAAACTGCTCTTGGGGCATTTTTGTTTACATATTTAAAGACATCCATTCTAACTTATTCAGTGTAATAAAAAGAGAAAATAGAGACCCGAGATTTTCGGAAGCGAGCCCCTCGGTACACATTTCAATATTTTTATTCAATTCTGTGAGCAATTGACCCGGCCAATAAGATCCGAGATAGCGTTCTTTTTATTTTAAATCGAATTATGAATAGCAGTACTAATGCAATAATGGCTCTTTTTGTATAACGAGTATGTTATTTCTAGCGAACAAATACGACTGAACAAGATTTATTGATAAGCGTTTTAACAGTTTCCTTTGTTTACTTTCAGGTAATGTACCAGTTCCAGATCAGATGAAAATAAAAAAGGAATTTTAATTAAATTTAACTATAGAATAGATGATAAAAACTGTAAACGCAATATATCAATTATAATATTTTAGTGTAACATCATTATTAATTAAAAAATATAAAAGTAACATTTGTAAATATGCTACAAATAATATCTCGAACATAAATTGTGATTTTTTTCATGTAGTTCTGTTAAGATTCTTCTTTTATTTTGGCTTGTTCGGGCTCTTCGACAACTGCAGCTGGGGATTCTGTAACCGTGGTGTCCTGAGCAGGCTCAGGGGCAGCCGCGGGTTCTATTGGTTTTTTATCGTCGATTACCTCTTCCTTAATTGGTTCTGGCTTTTCTTGCTTTGGAGTTACTGGTGGTTCTTGCTTGACAGGTTCACTAGCAGCCTGTGGAGTTTCTTCTTTCTTCACAATTTCAGCAGGAGGCGTCGGAGGCGGTGGTGGTGCAGGTTCTGGCTTTCCAGCTTGAGGTGTCTCTTTCCCACCTTTCCCCTTCTTTTGCTTTCGATCTAGAGGTAAATACAATTTGTAATCTTGTGGCAATTCATCTTCTGCATAGAGTCGTTCGCAGAAATAAATTCTACGAATACGCGCGTTCGCATGCACTTGAACTCGTAGTGTCTCTATAAACTGAGTGCCGTATGCTCTTTTCGTGAAATCAGCTAGATTAAATTGTATCTGGTTCCATCCGCCCGAAAGACCGATCGGCATTGAAGTACAGAAGGGTTTTATCTTTGTTGTTGATTGAAAATTTGAAATTGTAAATCGTCTTCTAAGATTTTTGTCGTCCAAGATGGTAATTTCGAACGAGAAGTATCTTTTTAAATTTTTCACAATCATCACAAGGAAAGGTAATCTGATTCCTAACACTTGGTTTCTTTTCGGGCACGTTATGTACGTAGTTGCAACATTGGTACCAACTATTTCTAGAACGATAGAGTTTACTTCACTATCAGTGAGTCGTTTAATGTGACCATTCCTTACCTCCATATCCCATATCGCCAATGGATTTGATCCACAGCTATAAAATATAGTCAGAAGTCCACTTTGATAGGTATTTTTGAACATTATTAAATCTTGTTAAAATTAAGTTTTGAATGATTGCAATTTTTGACATTTGGCTGATCTATGTCATTATGATATTTGTTTGATAAAAAAATATCAACCAGTGTCAAATTACTTAGTTACATTATAAAACCTCTATGTTTAATAGCTTCCGTCGAATTACTAAATGCTGTTGTCCAAGATTCTATAGTTTTATATTAAAATAGTAGCCAGCTGCGCAAAAAAAATTACTCTTTGACAATTTAAAGATCCTCCTGCTCACGAGATCTCATAATGTCTCACCAAAACCTGCATGGAAATTCTGGTCCCATAGAACACACAAGTCACATTCGTAAACCCTCTTTCTCATTTTAATAGTGCAATCAATAAAACTTCGGCAAATATTATAAAAACGAGTTAAGTACTGGGCCAGCGTGGTTGACTATGGCCTAGTCACCCCTAATAATAAGATAGGCTCTGAGCCTCTCGGTAGGGACGCATAATAAGCTGATGATGATGAAGAACAGGTAGTGACAAATCAAATTTATAAAATATATTCAAATTTATTCAAATCAAAGTCAAACAAACTACATTAAAATAATACATTAAATTGGCTTATTGTAAATTATAACATTAATCTGATGGTTTAACTCTATTCAGATGCGAAAGTTTCAAGTGACCAGGACTATTTTAAGAATTGGAAACAAACGAAAATAATTTAAAATCATGTTAACCAAATTTCCATGTTAACTTGTAAGAATTTAGCTAGTCATATCAAGCCTCTTCTATCTTCAATTTTTGAAATATCTCTTGATCCAGTATTGTATCGATAAATGCTTCTATAGGCTGTTCAGGTATGTCTTCCATAGTCTCCGTTACATTGTCCTTAGATTTTGTTTCGCCCTCTACTGTCGATGTCTTAGATCCCTTTGCACTGGCTTTAGATTTCGTTTCACCTCCGACAGAACGTTCTGATGGTGCCTTGGTAACAGACGTTCTCGGTTCTTGATCTCTGACACTTATTTTCGAAACGTTAACTTTAGGCAACTCCGTCTGAGATGGATGTAACATTTTTTCTTTTCTTGCCTTTCTATCTATAGGGAAAAATAACTTGTACTCATTGGGCAGCTCATCCGGATGTACTAATCTCTCCGTGAAATATATTCGCCTTAGTCGAATGTTTGCATTTACTTTAACGTTTTGTACTTCAACAAACTGCTTGTTGTACGCACGTCGAGTGAACTCGGCCAGATTGAACTGAATTTGGTTCCAATCCTCAGCTAGACCAATGGGCATTACAGTACACAATGGCAGTATTTGTGTTGTGCTTTGAAAGTTAGATACGCGGAATCTTCGCCTCGCGCCTGTGTTATCTAGTATGATCACTTCGAATGTAAAATACTTTTTTAGATTCTTAACTATCATTATCATGTAAGGCAAATTTATGCCTAGAACCTGGTTTCCCTTTGGGCATTTTATGTACGTTGTACTTACGTTACAGCCACGTATTTCGTAGACCGTTGATTTTATGTCTTGATCCATAAACTTTGTGATGTATCCATCTTTTATATGCGTCTCCCAGATGTCCAAAGGTTTCGGACCTACACTAAAAAATATTGTAACCTTGCCCCGTTGGAACACTTTTCTGAACATTGTTTTATTATAAAATTATGTTCTTATAATACTAATTAAAATCATCAATTGACGTTCACTCAATCAGAAGAAGTGAAGAAGCAATTGGACATTAGTTGTCAAATTGTAAAATAATAAATCGCGGCACATTTGTCAGAAAGGAGTTTAGCAGTATTTCAAGCAACATACAATCACATTACTGTATTATTTCTTTCGAGGAAGTAGGTTTTAATGAAAATAATACAAAAATATCGATATTAAGTCAGATTAAGAACAATACTGGATTAGTAATTATTACTAAAAGTACTAAATCACTGCGAATTTAATATTAAACAAAAAAAAATAAGATAACTATGTATAGATGTGTATAAAACTTAATTTGTCAATTCTTTTGTTTGGATCTTTTTGTTTTTTGAATTAAAATTTTTTTAATGGCATTCAGTTGAAAGATTCGACCTTTAATTGTCTGGTGTTGGGGTGTTGCAGCCGTCGTATTTCTACAGCACATTTTGCGCGGCGCCGGCGGAAATTAGCGCTTATGCCAAACCTCCCTTTTATCACATTCGTTCACATTTCATGATCGTTATGTAAAATTAAATTGATTATGTATTTATTTAGACATGAAGAATAACTACAAAAAGGCGGCTGATAAATAAACAGAATTTGTAATTAATGAGTAACTCATTCTATTTTTTGACCAATATTTCACCTTGGAAGTTTTTTCCTCCCTTCAATAGTATTGACTTATTAATATAGCCAGTTATTTGAAAAAAAGAGCTACTTCCTTAATTTGTTGTTACTGTTTATGGATCCTTTTCTTTCACATGTCCATTTAAAACGAATGAGCCAGTCAAATATAAACTGAAAATCTCAAAAAAATGTATAAGAATAAATCTTTTAAAAGAAAAGCTGACTTCCCTTTGTGATTTATCTTCGCATTTGTCATCCTCGATAGTAGAAAAATATGTCACGCAAAGCCAACGTTCACACGCAGCCCGTAACAAAAATAGCATTTTTGTCATCTCTAAATCACGTGACTTTTCTTTTATGCCAGTCGCTGTGAAGACAGCGACGGGCCAAAAACTAAAGATGCGGGAAAACAGGGCGGAAGAAATGAAAAAGTGGCTTTTGAGTGTCGTCGTAAGTAGTGCACGGGCGTGTTCGTTTCGTTGTTACAGCGCCTGTACTGGGCTGCCATCTTGTAACGTTATAACCCGACAACTTTGCTATTTATTTTTCGTAGGAGTTATTAAATGTGCACACTTTGTTTTTGTTAATTCTTTAACTACATCAGCACAATGTAAAGATTTTTGATAAAAATATTTTCTTTATATCATATGAATAAACAGAGCAATTTTTCAATCTTAAATAACACTATTCCAAAAATGTTACTGCAAACGTTCTAAATGTATTTTCTTTTGTTTTTCCGGGATCGGAATATCCTGTGCGCACAGTTTTTTTCTGTATCTCTGGGGAGCACGCCCTAGCGCCATGTAGTTAAGATATCGCAACGATTTTTCAAAATTAATGACGTGGAAAACGTGTGCCCGATAATGCGATAACGGTTTTCGGAAAAGAAAGTCATCTATTGTGCCAATGATGTCTCAATTTTTTTTTTTACAAAATTGCCTATATCTCAAAATTATTTTGGCAGCGTGTACTGTTGAAAAAGAATAATAATATTAGTTAAATAATTACATAAAGGATGTTGGTACATGGTAGAAAATATGTAGAAAGGTCGTCAATCTATTTGTCCGTCTTTCGTCTAGGGATTTGAGTCTACCCTAAATTAGGGGTGTACTAATTCTGCCGAAAGTGTTTTTCGAGTTTTTTTTCAAGTGCACTAATTTTATGGGTATAAAGTCTGAGCCAAGCCATTTTAATGCGTATATTTGATATAATAAGTGCAATTTATTGAACGGGGAAGCTCAGGCTTGGCCGGTGTTTATGTAGCTCATTGGCTGGCGCGACGCGTGGCTTGCATAATGTATCGAACTGTGCGCGATTCGGGCAAAGCTTTGTCTACGTTATTTACAACCAACCCGTGTATTCGCGCGGAAATTGGATTTGTAAAATAAGACACTGTATATATAATCTTTATCTAAGACATATCTCAACGAGCCCATTCCCATACACTTTTGTGTTAGTGTCTCGTTTTGGGCTTGTACGTCTTCCACCAGGTAAACGCGTGGTAATTTAAAATATACCACGGTTTATACTGTAACCAATGCCACGACTTGTATATTATACTACTTATAAAAACTTATAAAAACCCAATTCCGCTCACCCTGAAGAAGATCCCCCGACGGGTTTCAAACTAGTCGGTACAGTCACCGTTCTACACGTGAGTTAAGCGGTTTTTATAAGTAGTATATAGTAATGTCTCACAAAGTTTTATTTACTTGATTTGTATACTAATTTTAATACCGAAAGCTTTTGTGAAACTTTCTTATCCTGTAAAAGTCTGTCCTGTAAAAGTACTATTAAAATGTATTCAATGCCCATGAAGGTATAGTCCTGACTTCAGCATTTGTTACCAGTGTAACGCTGTTTTGTATGTAGTTGTGTGGGCAGGCTGGAAGTAATCGGCGTCGCTCCATCGCCGAGGTTGGGACAATGTATCGAAATTAATATCTGGCCTGGTAGCGCCGGACAATTTGTCCAGTCGGAATGTGGATAATTAAACGCGCCCGCCTGCTTCTACACACTGCTGAAATATTTCCTTCATTAAGATAAACCGAAAAATGTGGCCTTTTATACTAATGCATCTCTTACGTTGTGGAATTCTTGATAGATTGAGGTTCGTAATTAAATCGTTAATATTAAATGTTTACATTAGTAATAACCAACACAGTAAAAATGCTAAATGATTAACATAAGGCGTATCATCATCAGCATCAACGGTCCCTTTCTGCCCACCGTTGGACATAGGCCTTTCCCAATGCCTTCCACAGTATGCGTTCCTCCGCATAAGGCGTATGATAGTCATATATCGAAAAGGAGATAAATAGCACGTTTTTTTTTGTGATAAAGTAACTAACACCAAGTTATAGTAGACATAAAACAAATTCTAAATTAACTATGATTAAAATGCGCAGGACCGGTTATCGTGGCAATCGATGGGGGAGGCCTACGTCCAGCAGTGGACTACACTAGGCTGATAATGATGATGATGAAAATACGAAACAAACATCACAATTGTTACATTTAAAATAAGTTTTCAGCGTATAAATAAAGCAGGGCACGTACGAAGACAAAGCCGGGCCGCCCAATGCACTTTGTTAAATAAGGACAAACAGCTCGAACGGATCGAGGAAACGACCATCGTAAGCCCCTTGAATTTTGCTTCATTTACGCTTTCACATTTCATGGTGATCGGTGAGTATATCGGAATAAAGGCATATATCTCCCTCTCGTTGCCCTTTTTAATCCATCGCCGTGCTGTGAGCCGTAAATCTGTAACGTCGATCGCAAGGACACTGTCCGACATCCAATAAATCGTAATAAACATCCCGACCAGCGCCGTCGCCGACGGAATCGATATTGTTGCAAAATATGAAGGGTATTATCGAATAAACTCGATTATTTGACCATTAAATCACTATTAAGTAGTAGAATGCTTTTATCAACTTTTTTAGATTGATGTCAATAGAAAAAAAATAATATTTACGCATAAACTGATGTAACATAGTATTGAGAAAGAATTGAATGAGATAGGAATTGACTTGATGTTAGTATAAGATATTTTAAAAGAGCAAAAAGCTATTCCTATTGTCGTTGTTGCCAAAAGAACTACATTTTGAGATTTATTGAAACATAAATTGGATTCAAGCAATACGATTTCTATACAATATAAGCAGGCTCAAGAAAACATGCCAAGATTTCGCGAGTAAGTTCGTTTCGTGCCAATACATGATAAAAAATAAAGTTTCATATCATTTCAGATATACTTTTATTGCTTTTTTGTGTCGTTACGTTAGGGTTGGCACCGGGGGATTTCATTCTTTTTTGCACGATTTAAAATCGTAATTCATTTAAGGATGTTTTTTTTTTTAAATCAAGTTTTAAATTCGAAATAGCAAGCGACGTGGACTTTTTCTTATTCGTCGTTACTTTAGTAATTGAAAAACAATTCCGTTTTTATTGCCTTTGGCTTTAAACACCATTTGATACAGATTGAAATACGTTGAGTTACAAAATGAAAAATAAAAGGAATTTACATGAAAAAGTTTGTACTAGTACGATAGATTAGATTTTAAACTATACTGGACTAGATATTTTTTTTATAGTTGTAGAAGTAGATATATGTAAGTAGATATATATAAAATGTACAGAGAGAAAAAAGTACGGAATGCGAGTCTTCAAATCATTAAAAAAAACTATACTGGACTATGATATATTATATTAAATTAATAATGACTTAATAACACAGATAACACTGTTTTTGTTCAGACGTTTTGTTAGTGACGTCACGTTTATTATTTTACATATTTTTTTTAAGTTAGATACAAAATAACTTGCGTATATTTCTACGTATAGGGGCCGTATATCCCACTCGCTTACCCCAGTATCATTAGCGTGAATAAAGGATTTCGTCGGCGGATCTTTCCGTAAAAAGTTAATGGTATGTAAAGAACGCTAGGAAATCCTCCGTTTAATTGCTAGTTGATTAAATGATTCGTACGAAGGGTCATCTTGTATGAATAGATCTCATTTTAATAGAATTTTGCTCGTCAATTCCACTTATTACCCGCATTTTAATAATTCTGAATCCCTATTGTACTAATCCAAAGTTTTCTTAATGCTAATGAAGCTTTAGACAAAGTATTTGCTTTAGAATTAGTTTCACAAATCTGCTACATTCGTTTTATCGAAAATTTTGTTTGTAACTCTTGTGAAATTATAATGACCATAAATTGTGTTACGAAAAATAGTTTTACGTCTTTAGTAAATGAATTGCGAGTCAAATTAATTATATTTAGATGTTTGTCGTATCTTAAATATTTATTTTTATTTCCATTGTAATTCACAATTAAAAACAAAAGAGTGTTCGACATGCATCCAGACAGCGTAATCACATCTAGAGGGTTTCTCTGCGTAGTCTTAATAGGAAACCCTAAAAGGCGTAAGTCTATCGCATTGGCGCTTTCCAATCGCATTCCCTTTGTTCCACAATACGCAATGCGTCGCTATCGTAAAGACAAAATGGACGACGAGGAATTTTCATCTGGCAAATGCAATTTTCGACAATAAAGTGCATATGGTCCATTAGAGGTAGTAAGTGGAGGCAGTAAACACCCCGCCGGGGCTATTATACTGCTTTTATATTCACACTTAAGGTTTATTGAACGCTTCGGCCTTCGCTTGCTTACTTTAATGTCGTCTTTGTTTCAATTTAAGTGCCTCCTGAGTACGTTATTCGATGTATGGATAAAAATGACACATTTAATAGTTTCTAACGCCTAACACATTATTTGAATTAAAACTCTTATAAACACAATTTGTTCATTACAAAACGATAGTTTACACGCAAATTTATGTTCACTTAATTTAAAAAAAAAACATAGTAGTCTATGAACTATTCCAGATGACAAGACTGTCTCTGTGTCTAGTCCCTGTCGTTTTGAAATAACGCGCTAACAAAAATTCTAACGTTGATGTTGATTTGCTTAAATTGACTTTGTTTAATTCAGACTTGAAAGTTAATAGTCTTTTAAAGGTAGATCGTATGTATGCACCTCAGTAAATGAAACTACCAAACAGGTCTAAGCCGGGACGGCCAGCCATCACGCCTTATCCGGATTATCCCAAGTAATGACCACTTTGTAAATTTTACGTTCCATTGCCGTTCCTTAAACCATGCATTAACAACGTAAAAGAAAAGCTTAGTGTAATTTAACACGAAACCGTTATATATATAAAATGGCAATAAAATTTCTTTGTACCTCCTTCAAACCATGAAATCAACGCCTTTCAAACTTAACTGGAAAGTTACAAGGCATGTTAGCAGATTAACAAAAATCTACTGATATAAAAACTGTACAATACAAGATCGTGTGCAGCTGAAACTGACGTTATTATACACTTTTGCTAATGTAAGCTCTTCGTGAAATGTCAAAGCTACATCTATGAATAATAAAACCGTGTATTACCGTTTGTGTGTGTAACCGTGTGAAAGAGTTTGTACCACAGTTGACGTGTGTAGATCTATGAGTAGCAACGTAAATGAGAGTGGCGTTGAATGGCATTGGACGAAAACAAGATTAGACAGTGATGTATCTATCTTCAACCTTTAAATGGCCTTTCCCATGTTATACTCCATGGTAAAAGTTATAAAACACTTTTACCTTATTTATACATTCTACTTAAACCGACTATAAAACTTTAACCGCTAATATACTAATCTAGCGGTCGTGGATTTGAATCCCTACAATCGACTATTGTGAACCAAAATTTAATACATGCTTTTAAGCTTATTCGGAATACAAGATAAATACAATGCCTTCACGTATTTATTTATATCATTTATTGTGATCAGTTTGCTATAATTTCTCATATTAATTCAACAAGACTTTGTATGTATAAAAATAGAATAAGGTTAGTGACTTTGCGGTAGAAAAAAAATGTCTCGTGCTAAAAGCGGTGTCAGGTACACTCGTTACATTTCATTGGCACTAATGGCCTCCAAATAGCAGCCGGCAGTCTTAGCTCCTTATATCATTTGCGAACCAGCCGCTACATTATTCAGTATTGTGCTTTTTAATATTCAGTCGACATTTTCGAGTCTCCTTTCAATTTTTTGCAACGCCTCGCGTACCGGTGTGCGCGGAATTTTGAAAGCGACTTATCGATGTTCGTTTCTTAATCCCAACATATCACGTCGGCTGGGCGGCACAATTTATTTTATATCGACACGGTACAACACTACCGTCCTCTTGTTCCTCGCATACCCAGGGGCGAATTTATCGTGGTTGTTTTTTTATCGATATCGCCCGTGTCTTTATCTGAGCTCTAGTAATTTACGTGGAATAGATATCGATTCATATCAGGATTAAAAAGGGAATGGAAGCAAAATATATGAATCTATCGGGCGTTTTGAGCCGTGTCGGTTTGTTTAATTATCGACATACCATCGACTGGTGCTGAACGAATTGTTTTAACGAATGGGGCAAGCTATATTTCATTATTACAACCGCGGTACTGATATGATTCTCGTTTACAATATTTATAGATGTCCGTATATAAATTGTCATTGTATTTAGAAAAGGGTCGGGATGTTTTTGTTAATGGTGCGTTAAAGTTATTTATTGTTCATTTATTTTTTTTGTTTACGAACGCCATGGTCTGCTTATGGGCCAGTAATATTGATTTATTTTACGTAACACATTTATAATCAATCGAAAAATTGAAAAACTTTTTGGAAATTAATCTTTTATCTCTCGTTTTTATATAAGTCGCTTTCAGTTTTAAATGAAATGTTAAATATAATCAAGTAAAACTTACTGCAAATTGAACAAAACATTGTGAGCACTGCATATTTATTCAGCTTTGATAAAGACTAAAAGGATTTTCCATGATTAGAAAATAAATTATAGAAATTCGTTTTCTCAGCAGACAATGGTTTCGTTGTTACAAGTATTATCCAGACGTATAAATCAGCGCGGTGGAGGCGATCCGGCCAGATTGGCTGCACTTACCCTTGCACTTATTGCCGACTCCGCTCCAATCCCGGCCCCCGACTTACCCCGATGGCCCTCGTTAACACGCTACGTTCATTTGTTTGAATTAGCAGAACAACCTGAAATCAACTGAAGGTCAATGAACCTGAAAACATTATCTTCAATGCATTATAAAGCTTTATAAAACTCAGATTGCGTTTTAAATGTTTAGGCTATGTTTTTTTCCGCCATTTCTATTCTAACATTTTTTTTTTCTTCCTACTCCTTTTTCACATCAAAATATATCCGCCATAAAATTCGTATATCGACATATTCCCGTAACGACACGTCCTATCCTTAACAACCCGTATAGAGTTGACACCTATTCAAATATCCACCATTGTTGAGCATCTTCAAACGAGCTCCCATTTACCCAATTAGCAACTAAAACGTGTACTGCCTTACTTTTTCAATGTAATTGGCCAATTTTTACACTCCGCCTGCGCTCGGATCGCGTTAATATGAAGCAATTACACGAGCCTATTTCACGCCTTTTGCTCTCCTTGATGACACTTAAGATTTTAGACACGTGTCTGGTAAGCGACAATGTGTCTCCATGACATTTTTAAAACAATCTTAAACGATTACCTAAATCAAAACACACAAGTACCATTGTAATATTTACCGTACAATATATAAGATATAAGATTTCCGATCACGTGATCGAGAGTTCGAATCCCGCCATACGACTATTGTCGTGGACCATATTCTAAGACAAGCCTATAGTTTAATAGGAGTAGTAAAAGAAAAGTTAGTTAGTTAAATTTGATTCTATTTTTTTAAAATATATGTAAAGTTACTTGAACAATATTTTATATTGGTTTTATTCATAAATAGATTCGGTCACCTTCGGACCTTCCGTATTGTCAGTTTTGGACGAAATGCTGATCGAAACGTTATCGTTAGATGTTAGGTTGTCAATTAAAGGTTAACGCGCATTAATAAGGTTAATGGCTTCTCCAAAAAGCGAGAGTATCGAGTCGTTTTGCTTACAATTTTATATCTTTATCTCGGTCAATCGACGATCAGGCAGTGTGTAAACACCGCGGTGATAGCGGGGCGGTGTCGGGTAGGTAACGAGTTGACTGCGCGTTAACCCTATTGCACTTGATGTAACTGATATTTTCTATAATTCACATACACAATTTATTGTACTTTACGTTTATATTTTTTCTTCTCATCTCTACTTTCTTTATATTCATAATGTAAAGGTGCGCGGTAACGACGCTCAAGTCTTAAAAAGGCGGTGGATGTTTTTAATAAAGTTGTATCCACGTAATCAAGTCTTTAGAGGATTCAAGACGGAGCTGCGGGTTATTGCATAAAGAATAGACCTTCAGATGATACTTGAGCGTTCTGGATGGGTGGTACTTGCTTTTTAAAACTAATAACTTAGGCTTGACACATTACGTAGTCGAGGGTTCGAATCAAACAATTACAGTTACATAGACCATATCTTAACACTCAGTTGGAATGAAACAAAAAATGTAAGTAAATTTTTAAAGTTGCCAGTACTAAGACATACAATTCTCTGTCGTGTTATTTTTGAAGATATAAAAACCACGTTAATTTTGTGTACATTTTTTTTGAGTGCACTCACCGGAACAAATAAGCACATGCGTACCAGCAGGGTAGTACTACGAGATTACTTCGTTTTTAACTTCTCGCTTTACACGTATTTAGAACACTTCCTTATACTATCTCCGCAATGTAAAACATTGTACAAGTAAGTTGGTAAACAGTACTTTTGTTTGCACGGAGTTCTTTAATGTTGTTAACGTAACTTCCTAACTTGAACAACAACGTACTTAGTAAAATTTGAATGCTTACTAGATTAGACTTGTATATATCTAGACGTAAAGTTTTGAACAAAAATTCTTAAAGTAATTTTAAAGATAATGTTGGTATAGATCTCGTAACAGTTGAAATCGACAATCCTCTGTACCGTAGTTCAATTAGCGACGGTTACTAGTATTATATTAAAAGGATACTAGATTAATATAATATCTTTGTACAGGTTATTTTGGAGAATGATCCAAATCGTTTTACATATTCCCCGAGGAAGTCGTATTAACGTTTCATCGTGAATTAATCGAGAAAACCACAGCGGCACTCACTTATGTGCGCCTGGTAGCGGTAGCTCGCTCGGCGAGACGGGGCGCAATTTTCTTGCCAAATCGAGTGTGAACCGGTGTTTTTAAACCGTTGCCTCCTCTGTTCCCCTAGTACACAGTATAGTTGTTTACTGCCAGTGGAGCGATACAGCGATGGGATTGAAAAACACGACGCCCCCTAAACTGAACTATTTTATGGTCACCCGCTGTAACGACACGTTGTTTTGTCTTTTTGGATGGATACACGACTGGATGAGAGTGGCTGAAACAAATCACAAACACACATTCGTATGTGCTTTTTGTTTTTGAAACTAGACGTTGCTTTTTTCTATTTGCTTACGTTCGCACCTCGTCGGTTATAATGCTGTCATTCACGCCTTATTAATTGACCGCATACGTGGAAGGCATTGGGCACACAAGACTTCATTAAAATTATATTAGTTAATGATACTGGTGTAACTTCGTTGTAAGGAAATTTATGATTAATGACAATATATTAGATTAAAAGAGATAGGAAAAAGTTAAGCAATTAAAAATACTACGAAATATGTATAAGCTATTGAAAAAAATATGTAGAATAAAACTGACATTATAATCTTGAAACTTAAAGTAACTATAAAATTGCTGAAAGGTTAAAAAAAACGCCAATATAACAAATGCCAACACACGTTTTTAAGATCTCCACAAACAAAAGCATCGTATATTCCAAAATACGAATACTATACGTCTCAACAGAGCGCATAACAAACATCGCCAATCGGTAAACATAACAAAAATAAATGGTCTTTTTCCGACTGCAATCAATGTTTTCGGAATAAATTGAATCCAACCAGTGAATCAATTCGTATGTTTTAAACGTTGAAAAAGAAAGACGTCGGAGATAGGCAAATGTAGACAAAGGGGGAGCTTCCGAAAATCCGCGCATGTAACCGAGGGTTAAAAGGCAAGGTCGAAGACACGATAGCGCCCGCGGCGGGCGGGGGGTTGGAAATCTAATTTGCAAATGCATTTCCTGGCGCTGAGGTCTTCGTGACGAGAGCCCTCGTTTTACATTTTTAAACAGCGCACAGTCCGATACGAGGTCACGTTTTTTATCTGTCTTCCGCTAGTTTGGATATAAACGAATTGTGTTAAGTTCTTCACGTGTTGATATTACATTAAATTCACTGTTATTCACAAATAAGACCTTTGTTTTAAAAGTTCACATCGATGAATGTAAAATCTTCTTTAGACTTATGAACCTTGAAACTACAATTTTCCATGAGCGATATACGGGTTGCGTCGTCAGTCTGTACACCGTTATCACCAATGAGCTCGAGTTTGCCCTTGATCATAACTGCCTACATTTTGAATTACTTGTGGTTCGTTGATTAGTGGAAAGGTTTTTTGTATGTCTCTTCGGTATTGACTCTAATATAAATCGGCCATAATTTACCGCCTGTGCTATCCTATGTGTCCTGTATTTTCCAAACCGTCTCGCCTTCTCGCTTCGCGCACCGCCCAATAACAACGGCCGCTGGTATTCGGACGGAATTTCGGCAAAGTTCACGCTCCATTGCCAACGGAAATTACATTGCGTAGGAACCTGCTCTTTTTGCAATCGAACGCTTTGCACGCAATATCGATTCCGTTTTAATTTTTTTTTTTTTACAATACAATCAAATGACCAATCGTTTTAATATTTAGATTGACCTTGAGCCGGATTGATCTTTTTAATATATTAGCATTATTTTCGTTATGACTTTTGCGTATTTTATAATATTATCTATGGCACTACACATCAACTACCGACACACATAGAGACAGCTGTTTTTCTTTCTAAGAGAAAGACAGGAATAATGACATATTTTTGTGCATAACTTTTGGTAGTGGAAGCATTTTTTAATAACAAGGTAAATTGTATCTAGTCAGATAACATTACTTATATATTATCTAAATAGAAATATAATACAATTATTTAACTGTAGAAGTTATTATAAGATGGAGTAAAATAAATATTTTTGATATGTAGACAAACCGCACATTCGTTTTACGTCGCAGTCGATGTAAACGCTTTTTTTTTGTAAAGGATAAGCTTTAATGGATTTAACGTGTTCAAATAAACTCATTCTAATAAAAATATTGACGTGCCTGTAAATATGCTATAAGTAGTGTTATGTTCTTATATTATCATTTCACATTAAAATATATTTCATTTTAGAGAACTAAAAAAGTGGCCATAATCTTTTTTTTTTTTTCAAATACGATCATGGTCATCGCTGCGACATTGATACACCCCGGAATAAAGGTTGTATCGTGTCCACGCCACCCGCGCAGGTCCCTTCCCGACAGCGTTGAGTCGGCAGTGAGTGACGACCGAGGCGATCGCGAGCCGGCGCATTGCCAGATGGACGAGGACTTCACATATTCGCGATTTGCTTAAAATTAAGATTTTAGCAATTCGGCGCTTTTTAAATATTGTAATGTTGAATTATTTTACTGCACAAATTTTATAATCAAGTTAAAATATCGTTAAATCCATCAATGTATTATACCCGTATTTGGTAAAGCATACTTTGTTAAACTGGCACTGGCGACACTTAGCTGCCGAAGAAAATATACGATATTTAGTTTCTTTCACAAGATTTGTTCGGCTCATTGCGTGGAGATTCCACACAAGCGGCGAGAGGATAAGTTTCGCGTGAAAGTTCATCTTTAATGTAAAAGTTAGCTGGCTCGAGTTGGCCGGGTGGCCGGGGATGTGTCAGAAGTTCGAGACTTTTTGATATGAGCGACCATAGAAATACAGCTACTCTGATACCAGTCGACGTAAGGATCAACGACGTCTTTTTTTCCCCTCCACATGCTCTTTTTAACCCATTAAAAAAACAATACGTACTTAATTCGTCCGTATATTTTTCAAAGACGTGTCAATTATTACAGAATGTTCATTTTACTACTTATAAAACGGCTTAACTGACGCGCAACTCGGTGTCAGTACCGACTAGTTTCGAGCCCATCGGGGTCTCATATTCAGGGTGAGTGGGAATCTAGTCGGTACTGAAACCGAGTTACACGTGAGTTAAGCCGTTTTATAAGTAGTATAATGAAATGTCTCACGAAAGTTTTAATAGTTTAAGATGTTCATTTTTTTCGACTTTTTGTTTCAAATAAAGACAAATCTTAAATAGATATAATAGACATGGCAAAACACACTGAAATAACAAAAGCGTACACTTTACTTAAACACCTGCAAGGCTACCGCGTTTCCTTTCTTGTTGGGGATGTCCATGGGCGTGGGAGCAATTTATATTGGATGTGCTGCTCGTTCCATCTTCAAAAAAAATATATTTTTTAAATGCTTACTTATATTTCTACAAAACATCGCGTATTGCACATGAACAATAAAATCTATTAGTTCTAAAACCATACAAAACATTTATAGTAATTATTAATTCAGTAATAAATTGTTTTAGAAACAATGTCACTTCACTAAACGATTTTACATTATAGATAATTAATATTTGATCAATAGCAATATCTACGAAATAGATTTTAATTGTAAATAGAATCTACAATAATACACATTCGTTTGTTGTCATTTACACAAACAAAAGCACAGAGAATTGACTACAATCAGTTGATTCCAATACCAACTAAAAATATCTTCACTAAAGAAATTTAATTTACATCATAAGTAACACAAATCTATCAAAATCGCTAAAATTTTTTAATATCATGTATGGCCGCTACAATTTTCCTTTACTTCAATTTTATTAGTGTGTTTATTTTAAAAAAGTGATTTAAAAAGAAACTAAACGACCACAACATACGGCATGTTAAAAAAGATAACTCATAAATATATCAAAGTAAAAGGGATTAAAGAGATATTTAAATAGACGCAAAAAGGAAAGAATAATGGATTCAAACACTCACGGTAATACGAAGGCATTCACAATAGACGTTTTCCATAATCCCTCAGATTGATAACATGGAAGAGGCAAATTCTAAAATATAACGAAGGGAAAAATACAACGAAATGTAAAAATAGAAATTAATCTATTGTACGTTCTCAGAATTCTTTGAACAAAATGCCTCCCTTCGCGAAGTTGTCGCCAACACAATATCGAGTATTGCTTATGTAGTTTTAATTTACAACGTACAATATTGTATTGGGGTACTGCAGTTGTCTAATATGCAGCAAATATAATCAGTGACACAACGACGATAATATATGCGTGGGAAAGAAACAAAGCAATGTTAAATCTGTCGAGTATTTTAAACAATTCATAATTATAAAATCCACAATCTCTGCCTTCTATATTACGAGCGTGAGTGTTGTATACATACAAACATGATGTTAATTGGTAGGTACTTTGTTTATTACTTTTCTAACTTACATTTGTAAACAAAAATGAATTAAGAAGAAAACAAAAAATGCAAAACATATTTCATGATGAATTATCGTTAATTTCCAGCAATGGCGACCAGTAGTATAGATAAAATGGAAGTTATAAAAGTAAATCACTTCATAAATTATGATGGGCGCTTTACTTTAGTTGGTAAACGCGAAAGACGTAAATTCACTAAGGAAGCGAAAGAAAAACAACTAGGAAATGTAAATTAAATTTTGATTCATATAATGTGAATACTGAGAAGGTGGCCCGCGGCGCTCACTCACAATCTGGATTGTTTTCATCTGTACAATGCGGTGAGAAAAAAGTTATACTTGGTCTTTTAATACAACCATAAATAGTGTAAACCAATATAGTGACAACGTTAACTGATTGTTTAAGGAAAATGAATTAACGCCTGACACCGAGACCACTAAAAATATTAATATTTAATTCTCACAAACATGTAAAAAGAATGTTTTTTTTCGAATAAATTATTAGTACAATTTATGGGCAACACTAAGCACACAAGTGTGATGATGATGCTAATTACAACGATGATGGTTTTGTTTTTACATTTTATTTATTAACATAATTTAATTGTGACTCGAAATTACACGTGTACTATTTCCTCAAGAGTAAATTTGTCCCAAATATTGTCGGATACAGTAAATCTAAAAAAGCCACTCGCGGTAAAAGTAATGCTAATCTATTGATGGGTATTCTTTGTCAAGGTAGTACCCTGGCATCGAGCCAGCCGTACTAAAGGAAGCCAGATCATAAATCCAAATAAACAATTCTCTAAGGCTTTGACGCTCGATTAGACCGTACAGAAAAATAATGGTACGGAAATTGCTGTTTATTGAAAACTCCCAAAGCCAAAAAAATTTCGAATATTATATTTAACTAGATATGTTTTTGGAAACAAAACAAAACAGACACTTAGAATAAATTTACGTCTATTTTCTTTTATCATGTAAAATTACATAAATCTAATAATCTGCTTTCGTTTGGTGTTTTAATAACGCAAACAAATCTGTTTAAATGTTCTTTAAAATGTTGTTTTAGCATTTAGTGTGTTAAATATTGTCATGTGTTTGTAAAATATATTTTAAGACAACATTTTATCTATAACTGTGAAATTAATTATGTTTTTCTTCTTTCCAGGTATTCATTTTTCTTGGCAATACAACACGTTACGTTCATACGTAAGTACTATCTTGACATGACTTACGACCACTTGCGTGGTAAACGCTAGCATTAGTTAATAGGAAAATTCTAAGTTACTGCCATGTTACCACTCATACTGGGAAAAATGTTATACTGAAAACTGAAATATATGAATGAAATCTTCATGTCTTTAGTATATATCGTTATTAACCCGAGATAATTTAAACTAT
>JAODUI010000008.1:2644146-2661464 GCA_027563995.1 Papilio gigon | reverse complement strand
GGTACTGACACCGAGTTACACGTGAGTTGAGCCGTTTTATAAGTAGTATAGTGAAATGTCTCACGAAAGTTTTAATATTTAAAAAAGTCATTATTTAATTTTCGTTTAATAATAACCGAATGTAATGCGATTAAATTATAAAATGTAATTTATACTAACGGTAACCTTCGACTGCTAATTTCAAAAAGAACAATGAACTAGTTATTTATTAAAAGAACGTAGTCAGGTTCGTTGGCGCGGTTAGATCATTTGGACGAGCAGATTTAAAGGACATGCTCGTTTTAGGAGCTGGCTCATTACTAAAGGTAGGTAGTACGGTAAACTTTGTCCGGGTAACGGATATCGTGAGCGTGCAGGTACAGCGATTAGCGTGACGGATGCCCGCGCCGATACAAATGGCCTCGTCGCCGAGACGGATGGCCGCCCTCTCTCACCCTCTATTATCACATTAATTGCAAGCCGATCACTTCTGTCCGACTGCTTTAATGCAACTGCATCTGTTTCACCTTAATCTACATATATACGTATTAGAGTATTCAATATATCAGAAGAAATTAAATAATAATTGGAATATACACTTAAGAGCAATGAATCCGGGTCACCTAAAATACCTATAATTCTAGAATGAGTAAATCCACAACTAATGATGTAATAAATAAACGGTTTTTAATAGGAAATACAGTACCCCTTAAATTGAGGTATTATTACTTCTTAGTTATTGTACAAATAAACAGTTTTTTCTTTATGTAATTTTTAAAATGAAATATCGTGTATATACATTTTATTACTTTAATTTAAGGCCGGTTATTATATAAAGCCAGCATTCCTAGTTCCGAAGACTTTTAGATTTCTTTAGGCCTTTAGGTGACCCGTATTCATTGCTCTCGACTATAGATACTTTATTCAGTGCCTTATTACGAATACGTCTGTAGTTATAATGTAGATAAGAAGTTGAAAATGAACGAATAAGGATTTTTCGATGTTCTTTTATGTAAATTGTTAATATCAAACCAGACAGCACGTCTATTAACTGACGCTATAGTCTTAAAGCTCTAACAAAACATGTGTGCACTATACTGTATTACGATTGAAAAAAGTTTAGGAAAGACAGGGAGAAGTTTGCAAATATTGTGGGGAGTGCAGAGGGTTGAGTGGTCGCGGGTGGGCAATAACCGGACAAAACTAATAACATTTTTGCGATAGTGCGGGCCGAGCCGAGCGCACTTTCCTCGCCCCGTCCTTTATCACACAACAATGCGCACTTGCAACACAATAGGAGGTATGTCGGGAGTCAGTTTCTTCCTAACGTCAATTTTATTTTAGAGGACAAGGATTTTGAACTTCTATGTCCGAGCGGTGTCGGCGGTGTCGGATTACGTCTGGGGAAAGCGAAATCGGCAAAACCAGGTACAAAACGACTGAAGTGAATATGTCTCGTCGACTCGAGTTATGCGGAGAGTGCACTCGGCTACTGTAACGCGCGTAACGAACGGCCCTCGTGCAGCGTAGTTCGCTGACGTAGCGGGCTGCCACCGCCTTCTCCATATCACATTTTATCCTTTCTCTATGTCGCTTTCCTCCATTATCTGCAACCTGCATACATAAGTATGAAATAACTAAGACGTGCAATAATCAATTCTGTTCATTTAGACATAATCTTTATCAATCGAATGCGGTGATATTAGATTTGCAGTATCGTATATGTATGGAAACGTATAAATCAAATAGGATATCGAGAATAGGTGCCGTGTGAGGTATGCCGGTCGCTAATCGATCTATCGATCACATCTGATGTATTGGCGACGCGCCGTCGACAGCGTGCGGTCAGCGTAACGCGCGCGCTATGCCGTACTAGACTATTTCACTATTGGCCGACCCCACACGCGCCGCGACAAATCGACACGCGAGGAAAACAATGGGCGAATAATTCGATGAATGACACGCTCACGCCGCACCGCACTCCGGACCCACTTGTACGCACCCGCGCGTGTGCCGCTGCCAAAAATGTTCGTGATGTCAAACGGACAGGAATAGAAGCGACCGCGGAGATGTGCCAACTCCACCTGTGTATAAATAAATGCAAACACTACGTATAGCATGGCACTTGCTTCAAAGTATTTGAGGCGCGTGCCACCACTTTACAACTCTTTATTTAACCAATATTAGAAAGAGCTGGAAAAGGATAAAAATGTTGAATGATAACAAGGTACTCATAATTTAAAGGAGACAACTTCTGGCATATAGCAGCAATGAACCCGCTATTTTGATCATTTTATCTTCTAATTTCTAATAAAAATTCGTAAGTTAAAATGAATTAAACCGTGCACAGTGGCCGAGAAAATATAAAAGGGCACATGATTTTGAGCTGATTCCGGATGCCACAAATGATTTTTTCGACAAGGCGAAACGAGGGAAAGGTGAAATCTAATTTGCAAAATTTTGCGGCTGGGCGGGAATTAGGTAAGTAAAGTCAATTCTGAATGTAAGTAGAATTTGAATTTAAAATGATTTATAGAAGCGCAGGGGAGTGTCTAATGAGCCGTCACGCGAGAGGGGCCTGTGTTTACGCCTCGCGCTGCCCACACTTTTTATTTGGCTCTGTCTGTGGCCTGTTCTCGACGCCGGCCGCCCCGTTCTTGCGACGTTCCCGGCTCGGGCCCTGGGCCTTCGCGCTTCGCTTTCTTCTGCTATTAAATTGTAAACATTTATTTTCAACGCCGAGAGAACAATACAAGTCGACCGGGCAAAAAACACACTTTTGGAGAAGCCTTAAACTAAGAATTATTCACTCTGGTGAAGTTTCCAACAAGTTTGCATCGCGGTGCCGTAGCTTAACGTTAAAATATGCATTCGTGCGCGGAGTTATCTCGGCCACTTCTGCCGCGCGCCGCCGCCGCCGCCGAGCGCCGGCCGGTCAGCCGTTGTTTATCCCGGCTTTAATATTAGTTGCTCACTTTTAAACGCTAATCTCGAGACGCAAACAATCCGCTGCTATCATATACGACGGCACTTACATTTTTCATATTGCTTTTATGTGGTACGCGCTCATGTAAATTTACTTTTAAGAGTTTAATATTTTAAAATGACTGACAAGAATTTATCCAGAAGTGTAGAAGACATGAGTGGCGTTAAGCAGTATTATTCAGAGGTGGATGGTCAGGATGGTGTTTTAGATGGTAATAAAGCGAAGAGTAGCTCGGACCGGGTGCCGGGGCTGGGGCAACGACGGCGAGAGGCGGCAACTGCGAGATTAATGCAACGGAAGCAGGCTCGGCCTCTCCAGGTGTTTCATTAAATCGCGCGCGGCGCCTCGGCCGCTCGTACGGCCATTATGAAAGCTGCAAGCTCGAGGGCCATTCGCTTTAAGAACGCCCGCGCCACTTTGTAACGGCCTTAATGAACCTTGTTACTTATAGGCTCGCGTAAATTGCCTGTTTTGTTAGGGTGCTGACTCGCCGGAGGAAAATCATCAGGTCAGCGAACACCCGGCACACGAATTGCTTTTAGAATTTTTGTATAGTACCGACTTCATAAGATACCATACTAAATAAAAGTTGGTAACCGTTTAATATGATATTTCCACATTTTGGACAGCATTTCGATAATGACAATTTGATAAAAACTTTTTTAAAACTGTAAACAATTAAACTGCAAAATAATTGACTATTAAATCTAAGATTATAATTTACAACAAATAGGCTTGAGACATCTAAAACATGTAGAAAGATGTTACGAGTTAAACAGACCTATCGAATTAAAGTGAGTTGCTCACTTTATTGAATTGAGTTCGGATTTAATGCGCCGCCAGATTAGAAGCTAAATCAATTTGTTCGTATCTTTAAGGGGTCACATGAATGTCGCCGGAGCGAGTGGCAAAATGAGCGTCATTAAAGCAAAGTGGAGGAGCTTACGGCATGGCTGGTGAGCTGGAGCCAGGCCGCCAGCGCTAACCGGTTTAGCCAGCTCGATGCAATAATTAGTGTAAGCAGTTCGACGGAGCGCCGCGCCGTGACGCTTCCTTCCGCCTAACATACTGCTACTAGCTTGAATCAGTCACCCGCACAACAGCTCTCTTCATTATAGACAAAGTCAATATTTAAATTTTTGACAAAGGTCAGTTACTAACCCATACTGACAAACAATAGTTATCCATTGACAAACGTTTCTAGAACGGTAACAGTATATTCTCGTCGCTTTTGTATCTTCAGTAACAGGAAATGTTGCTCTCGATGGCAAACCAAACTATGATAGATCTCCGCTATCATTAACCGAATTGTAACGCAAGCCATATATGTCACAATTATTAAGTTTAAAATAAAGAGTTGTTTTGAAAAATATAAATTCAATATCTGCGTCCGCTCGACACCTGACCTAGAAACTAGGAACAATACGACGAAAAATATAAGACGATAACGGTATATAGCACAGCTAACTACAAAATAAAGAGCCTTTAGTCGGCACGATAAGGGAAGTTTAAGAGGAGTTTTGGGGTGCGGGTCGGACCGATAAATTGGGCGGCACTTAATTATGATCTCGGGCGGCATCTTGCAGGCGGCTAATGTCCCGGACTCGTTTAATGCGCGAACTTGTAGTCTCGGCTCCGGCGGCCGTGATAAATTTCCATCTGCGCCCCGCTCCGCCCCGGCCCTCAGGTGCCGTCAGCGCCCGCTGCCGGCTCTCACGTATCACCAACAAAGCTGGACTCGTTTTATATTATTTCCAACAACTTATTATAATTAACTACCGTGAGAATACATACTGTATCTTAAAAATCGATGCATTTTCTCATAAGAATTCGAATACTGTGAATTTATAGGTCATTATAATTATTACGTAATTAGATAAACGATATTGTCTTATAGTCAAGTTGAATCAAATTTGTCCTGGCTGTTGTGGTTACATTTGATGCAACTTACAGTAACTGGAATAAAGGTGTAGCATGCGATAACTAGTTCAATGTAAACAAGCATTAGGTAAGTCACACGATAAACAAATTTAATAAAAGCAAGGTATCAAAGTGCGGTACGTCAGCGCGGCAGTCGCCCTCTACTCCGAGCCGCACTCACTAAATCTCGAAAAGTTACCAACGTGTTCACATTAATCAATTTTCTTAACACAGCCGAGTTATTAACTACAGTGATTTACGACGAAGACAAAAGTTCGCTTTGCTACTTGCTGCTCCCCAGTTGCTAGACTTCAATTTTAAACTTACGGCTTCCGACTAATATGAGAAACTTTATTCTCTAGCATAAATATAATTAACGAACCAAGAGAAATAAACAAGCAATCTCGCCGTTGACGTAAAGGTGTAGACAGAGCATAGTTTTGCTTTCAGATCGGTATTTTTCTCGAAGTCATTAAACAAATAACTGGCTTGTGTTGTATGTGTTTAGAGAGTACATTAATTAAATTGTACAGAATCTGCATTTTGTTGATATTTTAAGTCGGATAAAGCAAGTCGGTTTCAGTAATGGCGCAACATTTTGCAGGGAACGCCTGGTCAATGCGAGGTCAGCGGCGGATTGAATGGGAACAGCCGGGCGGGGTGGCAGTGCGAGCGGTAAGCGGTGCGCGGTGCGCGGCGAGCGGCTAGTGCTGTCGTGATGTTATTGCATGGTGTTAACGCGAGCGGAGCGGGGCGCGGCGCCGATAGCTATAATTAAAGCGGGCAAGACGCCGGCGAGACGTTACGCCGTCCTAACGACTTTTATGGCGTATGTAACATTGCCGGCACATAAAATAAATGTGCCGCCTCTAGCACCTCTATATAGCATAGTGTTTCCAGATTAATAGCGCCAAATGTTTACTCTCTCACGCTATACGACTATTGCTTTTCACATTATGTGGGTCCATATTGAAAACTGAAAGCCTTTGTGTACAGCAACTTGAGAATTAATAAAGTGAACCGACATTGTAACCGTATACTGAACTTTACTGCTATAATCTTCGCGTGGCTCCTGGCAAGCTAGCCAATAATGTCTGTGATCCACGTGCTCGGGCCTGTGATAGTGTAAAGCTAATATTTACCCCATTAACTTACTGTTTCGCTTGTTTTATTCAGTCTTGAATAAGACAGACGCATAACTAATGTTCATTACTAAATTGAGACCTTCATATATTAATACAATGTATCGCTTTCAAAGCAATTGGCTAACTGACAAGATGGCGCGCGAGTGGCGCGAGGGCGGGTCCAGAGTGCGAGCGAGCACGGGCGGGCTGACTTCGTCCTCGCCCAGCCCGTCATTTAAATGTTTATACGTCCATATTAGCTTTATAGGCGACGGGAGCTTTCTCCGGCGCTAGCGGCGCCCGAGTGCACTTTTATTGAGGATGAAATACCGTAATTGCCACTCCGCGCAAAACCGTGGCCGACAAGTTCGTTTATGTTAATCGTCCTTCGTCTTATATATCATATACCTCAATTTAAATTACGGAATATGATTTATTTGAGATAAGAAAAAATGTTTGCTTGGCACAATGATTAAAATATTTATAAATTGCTATCTTTAACTCTTGTACTTGCGAGAAAGTGTAATTTAGAACGAAAAGATACGCTATACGGAAATAGATTAAATAATAATTGCTAGATAATCATTCGCTACCGGAACCTCTTTAAGAAAAAATTCAGACTTCACTTCGAAAAACTTACATAAGATTTATTATTGGAATGAGTTTATTTAACAAAACTAAATACGTCATGATATTTTTTAAGCACAGTAAGTTCACAATTGACATCAAATAAGGAATGACAAATGTGATAGACAAGACGCGCGCACATGACGCTCGATCCGCATAAAAAGGGGGGAAAATATTCAAAACAATAACCGCTTTTCGTATCTCAATCCCCAAACTGCGGTAATCTTGACAAATGACGGTCCTAGTAGCACAGTCGGCTCCGGGGCCGCATTGACAAAGCCCGAAATAAAGTGACACGGACACGTAAATAAGCATATTCGATGTTTTATTGAGTGCCGGAAATGTGAAGGAAATAGTTTACCGCCTCATTACGCGAAGCATCAATCAAAGAGAACGGTCAACTAGTGGGGTAGATCTGAAATATGTTATGGCGTGTGTCCGTTTGGACATTGCCGTATTACCCGTCACAGCCGGCATTGATTATTATTGTTATAAGAAATGTGTATATCTTGGAAAATTCGAATTGAAATTGAAGTGCAGAGCACAGTTAATTGTATAAAAATACATAGCATTTCTTAAAAGAATTTTTAAATAAAAGCGAGCAAAAGTGTTATCCGGTAACTGCTGAATACTAATCTACAGTTTACCCGTTAGTGGCAATTATAACAACATTAGCTTTGAAGAATACTAAGGGCGTAAAGCTCTTGTATAAAGCTTTTAATATATTAATATATTCAGACTTAAGATCGATGTTCGAAAGTGCAGTATGAAGCATGAGAACGAGTCGCGATCGTGGCCTCAGCAAAGACTGGGTAAATTATCGAATTTAGTTGGAAGAAAGGTAGTTTTGAGAAAGAGGGCCGCGGCGCGGTGGCGAGTGCACGATATCTGCATTGTGCCGTTTGATAGATCACAAGCTCTTTATAATACTTAATCTAAGTCAAGATTATATTAGGTCTCGGTAAATGTAGGCATCAAATTGTATTGTATGTCATACTATTACTTTATCTTTTAATTCTGTCTACCCTAAATATGAAACACAATTAATTCATAAATTAATTAAAGATGTTGTTAGGAATATAAAGCGTGTGATGTTGGCAACACGAAGAAGGTTGGCAACATAAATTTTAGGATAGCAACAACAATAGATCAACCAATGGTGTCGGTAGTCTAACAAGTCCTTATAAGGCGAGACGTGTGCGGGACCCCAGTACTCTGCAATTATTTAGAACTATAGTTAATTCATTATTTAGTCGTTTATAAAAATAACTGCGCTTCTAAAATGTTATTAATAATGTATGTTACAATGAATTGTGTAACGCGAGTGTGAACGTAGTTAATACGTTTTTAATGAGGACATAACGAAATTGAAGTAAATTATTCAAATTGCCGTCCAATCTACACGTATCCAAATTACAAACGGCCGCAGGTGCGCCGCTGATATTGACTTTAATATATTAGCGTGACACGCGGCATTATGCAAATCAGAGCACGAACTATCTAGCTCGCAAGTTTTCAAAATTCACTTACCTACTATACACGATACACATTCATTTAACTATCTTCCCAAACTCTATATACTGACTTTGACTGAATCACTTTATATAAACCGTCAAAGTGTTTGCATACTAAACAGTTACGGATATAGTACCGTTTCTAACTTGTAACTTCTTACTAATTACTTTCTAGCTTGTCTTTCTGTTGTCAGTTAGAAAAATGTAAATTCTGTATGGGTTTTCAATCATAGCATAACGATGAAATTCCGACACACTTAAAATCATTAAAAAAAGACAGTTTATTGTATTTTTATGAGGTTATTATTAAGTTTAAAACATATCATAAAAAGTCATAACTTATTGTCATTAACGTGACCATCATAGCTAATCTGATTGGCTTAATAAGTCGCCGTTAGCCAATAGCGCTTTATATTCCATTCGTGAACTACATTTTCTCGTTTTCGTTACAAAGTGAATATTTTGAATTCAAAATGCAAAACTTTCCATGTAACCTAATTGACAAGGATATCGATAAAAAAGGTGAAGCATCTCTATAATCCAATCCTTAACCGCAATGTCATTCTGAACTAACAAACTAGAATTTTTCAAGTCGATCTTTCCGCCCTGATTCGCGACGCCGCTGTTCAACGAGCGGGGTGTGAGGTAGACGCGGGCACGGTAAGGGGGGTGGAATTTTCCGACTTGTTACTCTATAGCCGGTGCTCTTATTGTGCAAAGTTAGTCGACTCGGGAACAGGCCAAAGCGACACTCGAGACCTTTACAGCAGGTCGCTTAACAATTTTATTTAAATTATAAGTTTCCAACCGACGATAATTAAAATTCAGTTTGGTTAGTGTATACATTAAAACAATAGCGACTAACAAAAGTTACGTAATACATGACCATCATCAGCATAATGTCGTCCACTGATGAACCAAGGCCGACCTCAGCAATAACCACGATATATGTTATAAAAAATAAAATAAAAAATCTTACCACGACAAAAAACAAAACACCTAAAAGGAAGAGTCTGAGCTGGTGCTATCCACAGCCTGTAGCTGGGCGACCGCGTTAATTTTTAAAGACCCCATAAGTAGTGGCACAACGTTCAGATTTTTTTCACAATTTTATCATATGTCTATGATTAGTATGTAATCAGTAGAAAGTCCTCCTGGCCATAACCTGGGGCGGCCGCGACTTGGAACATTATCTCATTATTCAACGAACCGCTTCATTATTTCTGGGTCAGTTAATCCTGGGCTTACATTCAGCTTTTTAATTGTACCTCTGTCTGACCTCCAACGAGGTCGCTTGTTTTTCACAATTTACCGGCTCGGTAACCTCGAAACTTATGAATTGGTGTAATTAAGAAGCGACTAACTACGTACGAATGCAAAGTTCACTACGATGCTCTATATGCATTCGAATAAGTATCCCTATTTATATAGTTCTTCGACATTTTAAATATTATAGTAAAACTCGCTACATACCGTCAGTTGTCACTGCATAGTCTAACTGTACAATTAAACTGTACAGTTTTTATGTCGAGAGTTCGTATACCGTCAATGTCGAACACTAGATCCCAGTACAAGTCTAAAGCTTAATTGGGACCGGACAAGAAATATTAAATTCAACAAAAACATATGAACATTTTACTAAAATATGTTTATCCGTGGATGCGAGCTTTTGATATGTCTTCGTCGAATAAAAATCTACATCAGTGTTTATTAAAAGGCCCACTGTATATTTTCTGTTTACTAAATTTCTCATTTTCTTTATACGTAACTTTGTTATCTACATAACACAAGCGTTGAACGCGGTCACCGTATCAGTGTCTGGCTGGAGGACTACGAATAATAATTTATTTCGGCGAGTGCGAGGCTCATTCAGATGGAAATGTCCCGATGTGAAATATTTCATCTAATCCGCATTAAGGTCAAACGAACGGATATGACGGGGCATAATCCCGCCCTTAATTAGGAGGCGTCCGTTCATGCCGCTGTCAGTTTTGCTGTATAAAGCTATTTCTTTTTTAAGTTTAATGTATTCAAAATGTTAATAAACTTTTAGCCACCGGTTTTAAAGGTTATTTTATATATATTTATTGATAACCTTAAATGACCTTGTTTGATATTATTTTCATGAAGAATATTGGACGGTGAAAATCAATTCAAAGAACTACTTAAAAATGTTGTAAAACTAAAGAAAATAGACACGTACAATTGAAAAAAAATTGCCAAATATCTTTGCATAAATTATTAAAACATTCTTTTTTTTTTAAATAATCAGGTATTGAATGGAATCGAATATAATTCTTATCTTTCTGAGACGCGAGTTCGCGCCGTATATTACAAACTTGAGGCTCGAGAGCCGGTGCCGAGTTTCCTAACAATCGTCTTCCTCGAGGCAAAATTGAAGTAAGAAAGCCACTGAAGCAATCAGCGAAAGCTATTAATATACAGTTTTGAGGCAAAGTTTGATCAAACATTCGTCTAGCAATATCCAATTCACACGGCGTAGGCAACATTTGTTGGATCGGAACTGGCAACTAGTGGAAACGTCACAAAGTAATACATTCGACAAAGTTCGCCACTTGAGGCTCTACGCGCGCTGCATCGCTCACGATAGACCAACACACGATATATGTATATTGACTTAAGAAACTTTCCTATTTTGTATTCTTATTGCCTTACTCGAACGACTCTTATTCCTCTACACATAATGCTCTTTTTACTGTACTTATACTGCTTTAAATAACTTCGTCTACACTTAAAAACTTAGTAAAACCTTGTACATGTGTTTTAATGGTTATAAAATTTCAAACTGTAAAATTAGCAGTCACAGTATTATTAATAATTACATTATTCCACGTATCCTCTATATTAACTCCTAAGTAACCTCATATATGAGCTGTCACTAAAAAGTAATGGTCACACACGTAACATGGGTTGATATGCATGTCCATTCGTTCATTTCTATTATAAAAACGGCAATTGCTATATTTCACTTTCATCTTATACAACCGAAATAAGGCAAATAGCCATTAAAATCGAATGCGGAAAATACATTCAAATAAACCTTCGGCCTGGCAATAAAAATAACGTACCCACATAAAAATAACTAGCAAAATTTCCATGGGATCGTAAAGTGAGGACATGACGTCACCCTTTTAATCTCGTAAAATTTATTAATGCGGCATCTCGCGACGGAAACGCATTATTGTTTTAGGGGTGATCTATTTATTTGGCCGCGGAAGGGTCTCACTGAGCCTATAAAGCATCTATTAATAAATGAAACCCATTCTTCCCTTGGGTTGAGCCTTCCGCTTTGTCTGTGGCTACGAAACCTTCTACGCAAATTAACAAAATTTACTAGATATTTTTATCTTTATAATTAATAAATACTTATAAATTCAGTAATAATGCAATTGTAGAAATTAAATAAAATAAATAAGGTAAAAAAAAAAAAATTATATGGCAAACGGTTATTTTCCAAGATGGCTGGTCGTTGGTCGATTTGAATTTGGAATGAGCGCGCGGGTCCGGCGCCATCAATCATTGGACCTCACTGGTCGAGCCGTGACGCTCACAAATTATGATTGAGATTTATGTCTTGGAGCCCAAACCGTTCCTATTAACTACCTACCAAAATACTCTATGTCTATACTAAAGTTATAAAGTGTCTAGTTTTACAATTATCAGTTGGAACCAATAGCTAAGAAATACTAAGACCGATTAGGACCTTTAGATTCTCAGGTGAACGGCTTAAAAAAAATGTTTTGTTTGCTATATTATTACGTTACATCCTTTTCTGTTAACTAAAACTGAACCTACACTTTCCTATGTAATACGGTAGCGTTGAATGGTAAGAACTGATTCTAAAAAGATATTACATATATGGTAATCTAGAAGTCTGAACTGGAAACCTTTGTGCCCGGAGTGGTAACATTAAGGTTATAAACGGTGTTGAAGTGAACACTGCATTGTAACGTTATCGCAAAGGACGCGTCGAAGCCACGTTCCAATGCACGTTAGCTACTGTAACTTGATCTTGCACGATATCGGCGTTATATATACGGTATGATGATGTCGGAAGGAGACCCGAAACGAGCAGATTACCGCAGCTCATGCTTATCTGGTGTCATATTGTAACAATGTGCGCTCGTATTGAGAAACCTTGAAGTGTTCTGTCATGTTATCGATTAAGCGGAAACAGGATTCGTGATGCAAGTATACATTTACAAACTTATCATGAAATGTTAATCATCAATGTCAATTCATTATTATGCGAAAAAATCAGAGCACGGAATGTGTTAAATTAACACAGTACCATCAAAAATTTATAGTGTAGGTGTATCTTTATTTTCTTTAGTTTTATTTTTATAAAAAAAAAAGGAAACAGTTTTATGAAATAAAGTTTAATTAACTTTTAAAATCAGAATCTCACATGATGAACATACTGGCTACGAAAATCTAATGCTACGAAAAGTAATGGCACACTCGTAGAGTGTTCTACGCTTCGTAATTGCTACAAAAATGAATTGAAGTTCTTTTTTTCAAAATCCTTATAAATTTGGTTATTTTAAAATTCGTAGTTTTCGAAAACATTTACTAAAGATCTCAACGTAATTATATGTATTTATCTTTGAAATGCATAATTCAAAGTTCACTTGTTTTCGCAATAATCTCGTAAATATTTATAAATTCTAAACCATATGAAGCGTAAAAAGCTTTATAAAATATTCATTGAAACTCGTTTTAAAATTCATTGAACATGTAACGAGTTAAACTTGTGATCCTGCGGTGGTATGTCACATTTGATTTATTTTTTATAAGATAAAAGGATAAACGAGCCGCAGGACCATGAGGTGATTATCGACGCCCATTGATATCCGCACTACTAAAGTAACCACATATGCGTTGCCGGTCGTTTAGAAAGAGAATCAAATAATATAGAAGTATCAGATAATTCGAAGCGCCAATAGCCCAATGGTCAATGGTACGGACTACCGATCTAGCGGCCGTGGGTTGGAATCATACCATTTGGCTATTGTCGTGAACCATATCCTAACACAAGCTTACCAGGAATGGTCACAAGAAATATTAAAAAATTAATAAAAATCTATTAAAAAAAATTTAAACTTTTAGTACATAATATACTTCAAGTAAACATCGACGCGCAGCATGATCATTGTTTTTTTTTCATTTATATTTTGTTTTCGTATATTTAATATAAAAAATCCGACTCAGACTCACTCTTCGTTAGTATATTACAAAAAATGTTTGACGTCTGTTCAAAAAATCTATTTGCCATATCCATATCCCTATTCTGTAGTGTTTTGTTGGTGACTGTACAGAATGTATTCCAGAGCAAACAGCGCACCGCAGACCGCATTTATGTTAGCATTGCACGAGGACAGTGAGGCAGAAAAGTACTGCTATTGAACGAACACCGCGCCGAAACACTGGTGTTGCTAAGTGTGACCTTGTCACTAGACAAGGTCACACTTAGCGGTATCGCTAATAGGTTAATCCATAAACTTTCGATATGTCACGTATATGTCAAGCAATACCTACTAATGGTCGCCTGTTGTTTAAAATTCGAACGTTCATTACCAGTTTTTTTTTTTATGTTATAAATAGCTTTATAAACTTCACCTCTACATTAACTTTATATCCAATATTACGGTCATCATCATCACCATTTATTTGACCACAACTGTACATAAATCTTGCGTTATGGGTTTCACTTCAAGTACTAATATGTAGAGATAGGATTTATTAAATTTTGCTGATTCTACTGATCTACCTTACTGCTCTGCACTCGTGTGAAACTAGCGTTATTCATGGAGGGACGGTGCAGTGATGCGATTAGCGTGGTGGTAAGGGCTTCGATAAATCCGATATTTGGATCGACACGTCCATGGCGTCATCGACACCAGTACGTCGCAATAGCTTAGCACTCGACCGCAGCACCGAATTTACCGACTGGAACTAATAAACAAATTGTGGTAACCACCGCGCTGGGTGTACAAAATCCTACCGCGTCTATCTACGTTGAAATTACCTAATTACTGTTGCTCTGTTCATTACACTTATCCCATTATTAATTAGGTTCGTAATTACAAGACTTGTCAGAATTAGTCTCCTATTTAAGCTATTACGAACAATCATCCCTTCCAACAATATTTCAATACTAAAGCACATATAATTCTTGATGTAAATACCCATCTATACATAAGCTAATATAACCAATTAATTAGAATGTTCCTAGTTACGTTTGTACCGTCGACAAGCCATAGTGATATATCAGAGTACGGGGATAAACAAGCAATATAATCCCTAATGACAAACGACGTAGACGCACGTACACACAACATAGACAACACATAGCTTCTCCGAATCTGTCTGCAGCAGACATTAATCGCCCCCTCACACACTTATTGCGATTTTCACGCAAGCGAAACATAAAAAAAGAACATTTTCACCGCACTCTTAGTGTCTGTGGAACGAAATAAAAAAAACATTTTGCACCATCATGCATCCCTTACCTTTTAGTCGGCTACGTGTGGAGCTATGTTCGCCTCATGTTATGTACAAACCTGCTTTGTTTTGAGTACATCTTACATTAGATACAGACAATTCATACTAAACTCATTTTATGGATAGACCATGTAATTTATTAAAAAAATTAGTTCTGTAAATAAATTGCTGCTAACCTCTTTGTTGAATATTAGTAGATTTTTGTTAATTTACTAATATTTCTTGTAACTTTGAAAAAGCTTGTGTTAGGAATGGTTCACGACAATAGTCGAATGGTGGGATTGATTGAGATCGGTAGTTCAGATCCATAACCATTAGGCTATTAGAGCTTCACATGTCGTATTGTCCCTTTAAGTTTCTATCTATAGGCTATCTTAATTTAAAGATTCTTAGGATATCACCATCTTCAGCTCGCTATACATCGCGACTAAGAGAATATGATCGCTTTAATAAAGAAACAAAATAGTTTACGATTGCTCTAAATCAGAAAAAAACGTCTGAAAAGAAACATTGTTGCAGTTTTAATATTAAGAATTTTGTCCGTAGTGCTAGCATTGCAGTCATTACCCGAGGCCGGCGGCAGACGAAGTAATCCATATTCATGAGAATAATTCGACAGATTCCCTCAACGATAACCAGTCAAAAAGCGTGGGGAACGTGCCCGCGGCGACAGCGACTCCCCGATTCCATTACGTCCATTATCCGGCCGTGCTGCCGCTGCGGTTGTACCAATGAATTGGACCATACAATCAAATACCTCTTCGCAATATCAATCGGCTTCAACTCGATTGATCCCTCGCATTATTTATTCGATTACCCGACAATAAGGATTAAGATTTGCACTATTTTGAATAAAAATTTCATAACTTATTTAACTACTAAAGTCAATGTTCGATCCATGAGATGGGTGGTAAAAAATTGTCGTCTGCAAAGGACTTACCAATCCCATAGAGCCTTATTTTATGTTTAAGAAAGGAGCTACATATATTAAATACCATCGATCATTTTTCAAAATAACAGATAAAGTGTTACCGATTGGTTGATTAAAATATTGCCTATAAATAAAAATGGTTATAAATCCAATATTGATTCCGGCTGTAAAACAATTTTATTTCACAAATATTACAAAGTTCTTCTGTGAACCTGTGCAATGTGTAAATCACAATATTTTCTATGTCCCCTTTTAATTTTTCCCCTTCGTATGTTACGTTTTGCCAGTTGTATCACTCTTGAAGCATTTAAGACATGATAAATGATACTATATCATCAACATTTTTGTAATCATAGCGGTCGCTTTTCAAATCCGTCTAGATTATACATTAATCTTTCCTCACGCATAAATGTATACGTAAATAAAACTTCGGCAAAGGGGATACGCTGTATAAATTGATATGATATTAGAAAAGAACGTTTTGTAATATTGTACAATGATATTATTTTGATATGACTATTAAACTATTTAAACGACCAATGATCTGGTTAAGTTTGCGGGAGTATCTTGGATGAGGGGGACCGATCGTCGTGGCGATCTTTCGGGGAGAACTACGTCCATTTAAACTTTCGTGAGATATTGTTATAAAATAATAATAAAATGACTAACACTCCGGTATTTACCCGGTGTCGGTACCGACTAGTTTCAAGTCCATCGGGGCTTTCCTCGACTTATCTATTAGAGTTATTTCATGGTCGCGGCCCGTTCCTCGTACATACAATTTATTTTTAGTACTATTGTTGAACATTAGCTTATTGGTAAGTTTAAGTCGTTTGATAATGCCAATTAAATCAATTAAAAATCATGTTAATTTTCATAATAAATATACTCCTAAATAATCTAAATAAAATTTAATCGAACAACAATTAACAAGGAAAACTGCACAAAGTGCGGTCGGCACATGCGGCGACTAGCGGTCGACGATGCGAGTAACACGATTTGAGAAAGCGAACACCAATGTGTGATCGCGGTCGGACGGCAAATTGAGGTGAACTTTTGACACTGACACGCTGAAGGCTGTTTGTACACAATTGCCGTCGACTTTCATTGACAATATATCTGTACAAAAGCGTATTGTCTCTGAAAAATATAGATAACAGCATGTCCGTGTGTTCGTCAGTGACTACCAAAGTAAAACCAATGTATACACAATTTTTTGATAGCAAAAAACTTGATGTAATAAAAGACATAATAACTTTTATGAGCGTAGATGCCTCTGAAATAAATAGGAGATATGTATAGAGGAAAACGAAGCGAAGCGCCAGTATGAAACAACTTATGATGCGCCTAATAGCTATGGATACAAACTACCGATCTAGCGGTCGTGGCTTCGAATCTCGCCTTTCGACTATTGTCCTGTACCATATCCTAACACAAGGTCTTTAAACTCACCAGGAATGTTCACAAGAAATATTCGTAGATTAATAAAGATCTACTGATATTTTAATTTTTAAAAAAGCTGTCAAATGAAACGACACAAATTGATAGTTAATTTTTAAAATGATGATAAAATTTTATCAAAGTGTCACTTCAAATAAATCATTTACATTACTATACGCATATATTAGGCTGTATGAACGCATTTACGTACCCTTTTTCGTACAGACATGACGCGGCGTCACTTGTAACGATCCAGACGCACCTCCATTCCA
>JAODUI010000008.1:2573440-2644046 GCA_027563995.1 Papilio gigon | reverse complement strand
TCACCAGTGAGCGACGGGCCGCGAACGCGCGATAGTACCAATCCCACTCACCCTGAAGAAGAGCCCTCGATGTGCGCGAAGTAGTCGGCACTGATATACACATTAAGAACACTAGGTATAGCTATACGTGTATATATATTTTAAATATTGGCAGATTTTTGTTAATTTACTAATGTTTCTTTTTCCAATCCAACTAAGCTCTAGGATTGTGCTAGGATATGGTCCACCACAATAGCCGAATGGTAGGATTCGAACTCTCGACCACGTGGTCGGAAATCCGTACCTTTCACCATTAGACTATTGGCGCTTTTGGTATTTGCACTATGTACACCTATAATATAGTACATACCACAATCATCATCTTCCTGTCCCTGTTTGACTCATGTGGTCATCGCAAAAGGTTTTGTATACCTCAATATTTCGACTTAAATTCAACGACCGGCCATTGTTCAATAAAAAAAAACGTGTTGATAAACTAAATTATAATAGTTAAATATATAAACTTTACTGATAAAAATATACCAAAAATAATATACATTCATTCCATCTAAGGCAAACATAAACACAATTCCTAATCTTGCTTGTAATGTTAAAATTTATTCTGTACCACCTAACAACAAGCGATCTAAATGACAATTTAAGACAATATAATACGCTAAATCTTTATATATCACACATAATATGCACATAAAGTGTTATTATCAAATGCTCATCCGCCATACAATGCGATCCGCGGTGACAAACGACGTGTATGCGAAGTGTTAGTAATCATAGTGGTCGTGTCTACAAGTCTGTCTGCAGCAGGCATTAATCCACCCCCCTCGCACCCCCTTCCCGCCACACCTATTGCTATTCTCACCTGAGTAAAACTTTAACATAAAGAACGCGTACTCGCCTAGACGAAGAAACAGTTTCCGTTAAAACCGCTGATTACTGTCGTATAGCAAGAGTGTTGTTTACTGTTATATAAAGAGTAAACTTTCTTAACTTTGTTATATAGGATCTCAGAAATCTCATCTCTAAGAGATCTCATGATCTCACAGATTTGAATTACCTATTTTAAAACAAGCTCTACACTGACTTCAATTTTTGACTATCATTATCAGCAACCTACCCTTTCCCCTACGAAAATTCGGCACAGCATGTACTTCCAAACATCTCTGTCAGCCGTCATAGCTAAACTCACGCCTTTCTTACGCATATCCTCTTTCACACTATTGATTCACAAACTTGTCGGTCTTTCTCTACCTTTATAGCCATCCACATTCTATCTCATCACCTTGTTTATGTGCTCATCATTGCTTCACATAACATGTACGTACCACGATAACCTTTTTCTTGTCATATTTTCTTCCAAACTTCTAATATACTCATTTTGTAATATCACGCTATTAAAGTTATGTAAATTTAAAGCGAAGCTATAAATTGTTAGTAAATTTCGACAATCTGAGTCACGTACGTTGTACTGAGTGAAGAATAAGATGTGTAAATAGGGGCGGCATTAAGAACGCTTGGCACGAATTTGCATTAAGATTAACGAGTGCTCCGCCGCCGCGGAGCGCCTGCACAACGTTTATGCTTCTGTTGTTGACGCCATTACGAATTATATATTTCGAGTCCATTGTTCGCTGCTTACACATACTGCACTAAGTTATTGTTACACGAAGTAGATTTACATATACTACTCGTCCGTTTGTTGACCCTTATTTATAAAGAAACATTTTTTTTAATAAATCTGTTTTAAAGCATATGACCACACTCCATGTCAAATTTATGACAACGTTTGTTCACACGACTTTTTTTAAAAAAAGGATTCGATATCTTCATGTATTAATAAGTTTTTATTGAAGAAACAAATAAGTTAACAATGTTGACTACGAAAAACTTTCTTGTTAAAATATTTGTAATTCATTACTAAAAACCGTAAATAAAAACACACAATATAAGTATCACATGTTATCAGAAATGCATATCTTTTAATAAGTTCATATAATAAGTTAAAAAAGTACTAAAATAGGTCAGCGCATGTAACTTGAATGATTTTTAAAAAATCTTATTAAATATTGTACTAGAAAATTGCAGCCAAAATGCACAGTGCCATAACTATCAAATGTTGCACATTCAAGCTAATATCATTATATCGTATATTATGTAAACTTATATGGGTATATAGAAGTACCCGCAACACCACGGGCCGTCCGCCTGGCGCTCGGCCAATTTGTCTAATGCCTAGTTATGCCCCATTTACTGTCCCACCCTGGATCAAGAATGTACATAATACGTAACGGGGAACATTTTGTTTTTATGTAGAATCTACTTAACTGGAAAAGGATTGCTAAAAATTAAAATAACTTCGAACTAATGTACCATTTACTAAATGAAATTATCCTATATATCCTATATATATCATTCGAAATTGTTGCATCGAAATAAATTATTGAACACAATCAATGAAGTTAATTTATAGATATTTGTTGAACAAACTAATTAATGTCACCAATGTTCGTAATTATTTGCACTGTTTTCAGAAACGTGAAAAATATGGCACGAGTATTTCATGATTTATTTCTTGGTAAATAAAATATGCAACTAAAAATTCTACGTGTGTTCTTTAATAATAAAAAAAAAACAATGAGAGTAACTAAGGGGATCTACGTGTTAAGCAATTAGTTAAACAAACAGTGGAAATAGAAAGAGAAATATTCGCATGAAGGATCGCTCCAGTTAATTGCATGACGCAGATATGAAAGGCGTCGGACTAAAAATCAAGAAAATTGCGAAATGCTATTTTCGAGGTGTGCAGAGACCATGCGGTAAAATTATTGAATTAGCGAGTACGGGCGGCGCATTGCAGTCTTTTCAGCGAGCGCCATGGAGCACGGCTTGCCTGAAATTGAACAAATTCTATGTTTGCCTTTCACGGCATTAGTTTTTGAATTTTAGAAAATTTCGAACACCTCCGCTTTCTTTATTGATAACGAATTCAATTTTTATACTATATAGTCTTTCGTTTTACCGTTACTGTTTTAAAACAAGTTCAGTTACATTTGAATATTGAAAGTTTGTGTACGAAGTTAACATTTTAAATTTTAATATGTAATGATAATATGAACGTATTAAAATATATAAAGGTGACGGCTGACACGAGCCACAATTTACCTGTAGCGAGACAATAATTACTGTAAACAGAATTCAATTATACAGACGCATACGTAATACAGATGGCGGAACGCGGGAATGATGAGAGTGCTAATTACTTTTACATTTTGTATTGCAATTATTATCATGTTTAATAAATACATCGACTTCGTACGCATTAGTCATTTGAATCACGTACACCTTACCCTATGTTTCCACTGAACAACATATTGCCCTTTCCTTCTCTCTAGAATAAACAATACTTTGCAGTTCAATTGTTTCGATAATGCAGTTCAAACTAGTTCTGCCCGTGATTTCTTCCGCATTATAGAAACTTAGTGATTAGCCTATGTGTTATTATCGACAGTAATCTATTCTGTTGCCTCTTAAACATACATATATCTATCTAAACTTTCGGATTGTTAATATTAGTAAGATAAGGTTTCACAGTGGAAGAGATTGGAGGTGGCCTTTGCCGAATGGCAAACGCATCTGCAGAAAGTAAGCAAGAAACAATTATTAAAGTAATATTCAAATTCATTTTCAATTTTGTGAATGTTAAATTTTTGTTTGTAAATATTTTTCTTGACTTACAGTTAGCAGATCTGATTAAAGGCCATTTTATTTATTTATAAGGTTTCACAGTGGATAAAAGTAGATTGTTTCCTAGTCTAATGTTGTGTGTGGTTATAGAAAATCTCCTAGTAGATCTCCCTCTAGATCGAAGAATCATTTTGGTCGAAAGTATTACAGTTTGATTTTGTGTACATAAATATTATGTTTAAACAATTTTCTTTTGCTCCAAATAAACGTAGAAATATCTCTAGTTAAAATTATAATGACGTGATACTTACACTATATATTACCTCACCGACGCGACCACGCTTCACGGATTTCATTAATGAGCATGAACCAATAACCAGTTATAACAGGCTGCAATCCGATCGACGATTGGTTGATTCGCGTCGAGGTGTCACTGAATGGTGGTAAAATTTGGCTACGAAATATAAATCACTAGTTGTCTCCCGTGAGACCGTTGGCGCAAAATTTAAATAAATTAATAACCTACATGTTCTTCCAGATAATGTTCTATGTTTATACCAAATTTTAAGATACGTGCTAACAAACACTAAAACAAATTTTCGCATTTACAACATTATTAAGATTTTGTAAAAAAAATTTTTTTTTACCTTTGAAAGTGATTTTCGCTTTACTTATCAAAATTCTACTATAATTGATAATCAAATAATAAAAGAAGAAAATTTGACTACTAATAAAAACGGCTTAACTCACTAGTAGATCGGTGCAGGTACCAACTGGATGAAGGATACCCGACGGGTCCGAAACTAGTCGGTACCTACACCGATCTACTTGTGAGTTCAGCCGTTTTTATTAGTAGTTTAGTGAAATGTCTCACGAAAGTTTTAATAGAAGAAAACTTAATATGATGCATGTGTTTGACTGTATTATTTTTTCTTTTATAAATAATTTATTACCGTGCATAAGTCCCTATTCTTTATTCTTATCTAAAACACTATCGCAGCATAAAAACAATCATCATAATCCGTAACGATAAATGCATACGATAAAAATGATGATTAAGCTCCGGCCGCGCCACGGCTTTACACCACACTGACCTTATTAGGGGGCAATAACCCCATTCTCAAAAGGCCCACGAATGCGACAGATGTGTGAATTAAAAACATTGCCCTTTAATATCCACACGGCATTGGGCTATTAATATCCCATGCCGAGTTTAATCTCGTGATGCTAACGTTTGAATCCTGAGTCAAAAAAAAAATTAAATCCTCCTTCACTCAACTTACGACTCTATCGAAATGGCACAAAGCATATTTTAATGTGACTGTGCATGCTTTAAAATTTAATTCATATAGCAAAGAGCGTAGGTTCCAATTAATCATTCAAATGGGTTACTTTTTTTAATACAACACTAATTAGAAGGGAGGTTGTAACGTTGTATTACCCGTAATGGCGATTTCAAAGAATAATTTATATGACTGACCGTTGACTACGAACTCCACTATTTATGAATTCTACATTATAACATTATCTATCTAATAACATACAACCTTTTCATTATATATTTTAGATTTTATAAAATTCCTTTAATCTCGTCGACTGTGCTCAAATTTCGTTGCTCCGCTGCTTTTTGTAGTTGTGCTGAAAATAAATTGCAGAGGCCCGAGTGAAGTGTTTGGCGCTGGGTATTCAAAGATAAGAAACTGCAGTTTTCTCGTTTCTTATATATTTTCCTTGACCACTTACTTTGATATTGTCATCGCGTAATTATTTCTTTACGATGACAGATATTAAGGTCAACTCAGGTCAGGGAACGTTGCTAGTAACGACGTCTTTTACGAAGTGAATGATAGTAGAAATGGATAACGTATCTATCGTCCGTGCTGTAAAAATAAAATACAACAGTCAAATAAAAATGGGACTGACCTTTTGAATTGATTTCATTTCTTTTCAAGTTACCAAAAACTCTAGAACATACATCAAAGAATTCCCCTGAACATCGTGAAGACGAGCTCGCAAGTTATCACAGACGTTAGATTCAGATCTTCGTTTTGCGTTATTCATGGACGATATTTCAATAAAAATAACGGCCGATATCGAATCGGCGTCGATTATTTTCAATCTAAGATGTTCGCGGCCAGAAATATTCGTTCCCCATTCAATCTGTCCCTTCGGCTGTGTCTTGTATTCCGTTCGTCGGGCGATGTTATGAGAAATGTCTGAATCGCTTACGGAAGATAAAAATGCGACTGTGATATTTGCTCCGCGGTGGAGTCGCCCTCTGGATAAATTTGCTCATGCTGCGGCGGATATTGCGGCCCTCAGTCTCGTACATTAACTGAACATCTCTTCTAACAATTAACATTGAACATTACTATTATTACTAGAGAAGTAAAAAACGTTACGACATAGAAACGTTTTATACTAGGCCTATCGTAACTGTCTTGCAATAATTTTAATATCAATATACAACATCGTTATTTTTCTGGTGCCCTTCTTCTATACGCTATTTGTTTATATTTATTGAAATATGCTAATCTATTTGTTAAAATGTCATCTTCATTAGATAATATTTTTCGTAACATAATGTCTACAATAACTTTTAAGTAAGCTATACTGTTTAATACAATTATATTTTTTTTGTTACAGGTACATCTGCTCATCTTCGTATAGAAATGTTGAAATTAATCACAAAGAAAATCTTTAACGTACCGTTAAAATTATATTAAAAGGTCATAAAATCTTTACATTATAGAAGGGTGAAGGATAAACGTAATTAGAGCGTTACTTTAAAATTTTTATGAGCTGCGACAACAATACCATCTATTTAAGTCCGTGTTTCAAGAAATTAGTTTGGAAAGTTCCAGAAAATTCTCATTCTTTAGAAGGCGGCGAGAGGTTTAACATTATCTTATTCGGCAGTTGGTTTATGTTTACTTTGCGTTGCTTCTTAATTTTTTCTTCCACAGCTTCTGCTAAATTTTTTAGTCGTTAACGACGTCGAATTTGATTTGCAAATTCCGTTAATTGCCCGATGGAAGCTAGCTTTCGCACTTTAAAGAGGAGAGGCTGATTGTTGAAATACTTAACATTTTCAACGTCCAAATAATTCAATGGAACGCTTTGGCGCTGGATGATCACGCCCTCTATTGGCCCTCATCTAAATAACTCCGTGTATTTCTAAACATTCTATTTCGTTTGAACAATGATTCCCAATCTTTAGTTCAGGTCTGTCACTATATTGTTCCCTTAGTATTTTCATATTTTTTTGTATGTACTTAGTACAAAACCAATGCTTTAAAATAGGCGGACGTGTCCGTGCGCAAATTAAAAAGATTGGGAAGCAATGTTACAACAATGACTATGCGAATTCCAAATTTGTTTTCCGTGTACTCCCAGTTAAAATTGTTTTGTTACGTAAAAAAATATGTAACAATATGAATAATTATTCCCGCTTTTAACAAACCCTCAGTCGACGACAATGCGATGCAAAACAACAGTACTTAAAGTCCGCGACGGATTCAAAGTCTTTCAGAACGGTCTCAACTTTGCTCGAGAGCCGGCCTAAATTTATCAAGCATTATTTGTATTAAAACACTGCCAAATTGATGCTCCCTTCTATTGAGCCTTTGCTACAGGTTTTTGTTACGGTATTCAGATTTTCCTAAAGTGTCTTCAACTAAGAATTCATTAATAGCCTAATTAAAACGATGTTAATGTATACCCAATCAAGAATGTAATGATCTTGGTCAGAGGGCGCTTCAATCTGTATCTTTATCTCACCACTTTCGAATATACGTAAAGAGAATAGTTCCATATTTTACCAATAATCCATAGTTAACCAATAAAATATCATCTTTAATATTATCTGAGTAAATCTTGTTTAAAAAAAATAGTGCGATTATTTTCTTGTATTAAACATTCGTTAAAAGATCCTAGCAAATTACTTAAACAATAATCAAGAAAGCATTGATTGCATTCTTTCAGTGAGCGTCGTAAGCCGGTTTAATCCGGTTTGATTTATCGTCGTCGGAATGTTTGCTGGGACTGATTACTTCCTATGCATTAGCACTGATGAATGTATTTGCATTAGAAATCCAAGGCTTAGCTGCAGATGACGCCGAACGCTCGCTACAAATGTGTACATTCTAGTGGAAGGGACACATGCTATATGTTCCCTCATTTGTCCTACGCCCGCGGGAACACTTACATCTTTGCCCCTTTATCAACGGAAAAGATTGTAGCATTTAGGATGCCTCTTCTTTTGCTTTTTATTCACCAACTTTTGTAGTTGTTGTCAGTACGTTTGTTTTGAATTAAAGTTTCAATGTTTCTTGACAAAAATTAACAACGATATTAATTAGTCGTGTTGAGTTTGGGGAAAATCATTCGTAATGTTTCTTATGTTTATAACAGTGAGAGAGATTCCTGACTTTCTTGTCAATTTATTAAAAGATCTTTGCATTATCGTGACGTAACTTCCGTAATAACTTTAGACATATTATGTAAAAGTAAAATTTTATTACTTTATTATTATTTTGCAATATATGTTACTTGGTAATATTTCTCGAAATGTTCACGTAACATCTGTGATTTTAGAGTCACGATTGCCTTTTCCACTATCCTGTTCTGGTGATACCCTAAACTTAGCACATTGTTTGGAGCAGGCCGTGACGTCATCGCTTTCGCAATAGACGACAGATGGCGCGCAGTACTGCCAACTTAATCAATTTCCATCGCCTTTTCAAATGCATGAGCCAATCGAGCAAATCGATTTGAACATTGTTCATTTAAGTGATTTCTAGTGATGAATGGAATCGAATACACAATGTAACCAAAATCGGTCCATTGGATTTACAGAACTGGGGTTATATTGACATAGAAATCACTTGTCATTTTGTTGATACTCACCCAAATCGTCCGACTGATATCTGTTATAAATGGTTGTTGAACTTAACCGAGATCGCATAATTAATATTGTTTGTACAACCTAGTTACAAGTCAATCGACTCTTGACTAGGCGGGACTGGGATCAAAAAGTCATGACGTATACAGTATTTTCAATAATAAAAATATAGTTCATTAAAAGAACATTAAAATCAACATATTGAAGGACATATCGACTCTTGACTAGGCGGGACTGGGATCAAAAAGTCATGACGTATATTGTATTTTCAATATAGTTATAAAAATATAGTTCATTAAAAGAACATTAAAATCAACATATTGAAGTACATTTGAGTATAGAACATTCAAAAGCTGGCGACTGAGCGCTACGAAATGCTCCATTCCAGTCTCGCGCTGTTTTGTCTGATGTCTGCAAAGCCGATTACAGTACAGTCACGCAATGCCATATTATACAAACTGTTCTATTTAAATGTCACCCTGGCTAGGGAAAAGGCTCATGATAAAACCTTCACATCAATATTACCTTCTACGATAATAGCAACTATAAAATTCCTTGCAGTTTTCATACTTTACATTTTTTTTTTCATTCTAAATTATTAGTATGTGCATAAAACATTATTAAATCTATTCCAATCTATAAATTATGGACTTATTATACTTATATAACTTTAAACATACGTGGTTTTTATTAATATAATGTTCGTAAGAAACAATGTTCTTACCACGATTAGCCTCTTTGAGCTGTCGATATCTCGGCATAGTTACAAGTTAGTTAGTCTGTAGTTACTTAAGTTACTTAAGTCAGCCCTTGACCATGTAACTGTTCCAAATCGGGAGCTCAAAAAAGAAAAAACTATCTATCTATTTGTGTAAACAAAAACCTATATCTCAATAACAATATAAATAGAGTAGTACAGTTGAGTCCTTGTACTACAAGAAGTTCAGAGTAACATGATTCTCGACCCCCCAAAGAACGGCGGCGAAGCTATGACCAAGAAAATCTATTAATCTGCTTGTATAATTTCTGTGGCCTCTGTTGCTTTCCACGCCCTCTATTTCAATCTGTAAGTATAATTATATACATCTGATTAAAATAAATTGCTTGCGAAAACGTGAAGCTGTAGAGAAAAAAAGTTATGGCATCAAGAGTCTTGTAATTAATTAAGATGCAGTATGGATAGAAAAGAAAGAAAAGAAAAGAATGAAATTCTTTTGATTTTTTTTATAACATGCAACTTTTCAACTCAAACAATTATCTTCGACACGACCAGTCATAGTTGGCATGTTTTATTTTGGAAATAAAAACGTCACAGTTTCGTTTGTTCGCAGTATGCCTCTAGAACCCCTGTAATTAGGTTACCTACTTTCGCAGTCCGTCAGTTCGTTTGACTGTTGCGTAGTTTCTTTATTTTGGTATTTTTTTTTGAAGGAAGTTTCACAGAAAAGCAATTCCCAACAAAGCTATCTGGCTAAATAAGATAGAATTACGTGTAAACCTTTGTCAGTGCGGCTTTGCTTACTTCAGTTGTTTATAAACGTGTCCGTTTGGATCATCTAGTATTTACTTTGGTACATTATTTAGAAGAACTTTTTACTGTTTTATTACATTTTATTTCGTATTATTAATAATACCGATAAAAAGCCTTATTAGTTGTATTATTTTTTACGAATATCAAAGCAAATATAAGAACGCTCTTAGTTATAGAATTCTAAAATATGTACATGATTTATTTTTTTTACTTTTAAAGCTAATGAAATTATTTTTATAGCATTAAAGCAAAGTGAATTTAATTACAGTTGCGCAATTCCTCTGAAACGTTATAAATCTTAATGCTTAAAACCGGCTACACACCTTCGGTTTGGACTTGAGTTTAAACTAAAAAGTCCGTCTGTTACGTAAAAAAATACATACGAAGGAACAGTGAAGTGTACAGTTAACTGACAGTTGCAGTGCTGGTCATTCACATACGTTTAAAATAATAGTTGCAATATTTCTGTTGTTTAAACTGAAGGTGTGTAACCAGTTTAATAGGTTCCATGACTTACACGACGAGAATTTTAATTATTTTTATAAAAATCAACTCGAGGTACGTTATAATACAGCTCGTTTATTTAACATATAATTACTCGTTAAATCACTAGCATTACTTGTTGATTGATTTATTAAATTAAAAGATTCATTTATAGTTTAACGTGACCTTAAAGGATTAAAACTCTTTGGCATAAATAACAAAATGGAAATCCAATGACCATTTCACTTGATCAGTAGTTACATAGGTTTTACAAGTAAATTATCCTAATAAAGTGACTTCAAAGAGATTATTCCCGACCTATTATTACCAGTTGAACAAACTTCGTCTTCCCTCCAGCCATAACTTTGTACGGCGCAGATTGTCCGGGCGCAGTCGCGGTGCAGTGATTGCTGACCCACGCCAATGCCCCAATTAATCCAGAATCAATAATGCCGATTAATTCGGTAGCTGGTTGATTACCAGCTCGGTCAGCTCGTTCCCTAATACAATTCTGATGTACCAATCTGCAATCGTACCGACCCAGGCCCGTATTCACACTGATAATTCACGACTCTCTAAAGCCTTGTCCATACGGGAAACCGGAACCGAAACAAGACTCTTTAATATTCTTTTTTTATTTAAAACTTTATAGTCATAGATATAGATCACTGGACATACTATACCAGAATTTGTATAAAAAAAACTAATAAACAATCCACACACAAGACCAAAAATATATCATACAATCTCGAAGCGCCACTAGCCTAATAGTTAAGGGCACTGATAAACGATCACGTGGTCTAGAGTTCGAATCCCACCATTCGACTATTGTCGTAGACCATATTCTAGCATAAGCCTTGTGCTTAGGTAGCAAAAGATATATTAGTAAATCAATGTAAAACTGGTATTGTTAACAAAATGTAGTTACAGTAAATAGGGACCTAACTCATTATTTACCACTTCCTTATGCTACAAGTTCTCACTTAGGTTCCGTTTCTGTTTCGCGTTCGCGCTTGTGTGTTGAAGGCCTTACACGATTTTACAAATCGGATTTACTGACCATTATCTGTATTAGGTGAACTGTGATTTGCATTTGAATAATTACATTAGAATTGTTTTGTAATGTTACTTTATACATTTTGTTGACTACCAATGTACCTACTGTTGTAAACAAAACATAACATCATCATCATCATCAACAGCCCCTGTCTGCCCACTGTTGGACATAGGCCTTTCCCAATGCCTTCCACAGTACGCGGTCCTCCGCCTTCAACAAAACATAACGAGGAAGAAAAATTATAATTCATCAAGAACTCAATATAAGTCAATGTCGAGAAAAAAAAAACATTAATTTCGTGACTTTGGTAAAGCTGACTTCCTCGCGTTCGCAATATGAGAGTGAATATTTGCATTGAGGGTCATAAATAGAAGGGAGCAATCTTACATGGATGCGATATTGCCGTGAATTATAATGACCTTTTTTCATAGTTGATTCGGTTTATTATACCTACTAAGGCTTGGTGTTATTAATTTGACGCATCTATAACCTAATGGTTATAGGCACGGTCTACCGACGTAACGCTCGTGGGTTCGAATTACGTAATTTGACTATCGTCGTGAACCATATCCTATCACAAGCTTATATAAGCTTTCCTGGAATGGTTACAATATACTTTAGTAAGTAATAGTTTACACATTAGTAAAGTAACAAATATGTAATATTCTATATATATTCTAATAATCAAATATTTTCGTTTGAAGAAGAAAAAATTAAAATTAGTATTTACGCGTGTTGGGTTTTGTACACGTGTTCTTAGACGAGGAGTCCGTTGTGACTGGGTAGTCTAAACGATTCTAAATATCACAGGACTACATTTGAGTGTTTTTTGTTTTTAACAAATCATGTAGTATTATTCTTGAGTTGGAATCGATCGGCGTTCAAAATAAAATAGGGTAACCGAAGTGAAATCGTTTTGAAGTGTACTCCTCTCGGTATTGACTTCATTTGAACGTAATATCAAGTAAGCCTTTTAAGTGTTCTTCGGAATTCTCGAGAAAAAGCTCTCTTATATTCCCGAAGTAAAATATGACCTATTATAGATTTAAGATAACGGTATACAAATGGCATATGAAAAGTTTAGATTTAATTTTTTTACTTCTTGAAACGTATTATTACTTAAAGATTTTAAGCTTTTTTTAAATTCGGTACAGATTAGATTATATTACATAAAATATAATCATTATTATTTACGTATATTCTGGACCGAATTATAAAAAGGTTTAAATCAGAGGAATGTCTACGTTGACGATTTTTGACGGTAAAATTAATCAGATCTTGATTTTATGGACATAAAACTTAAAGCTCTGGAATTGAAAAGAAATACTTTACCTAGCTTTAGCATACTGACAAACATATATGTAATAGCCACTTCATTCCAGATAAAAGGATTCTAGTTAAATAGATTTGCGTTTCATTTGCTCTTACTGTAATAATGGAAAATAATTGCGGGTTAAACACGGTGAAAAATTAAGTAGTATTTTCCCGTAAGTACCAATTGAACGGAATCCAAATTACAGATTGCGCAGCGGTAACTCCACATTGTCTTTTTAATTACTATTTATTGGCAATTCAATTGAAGATAGCTTCAATTAATTTAAAAGATAGCATTTATATCCTTTAATTTAATCTTTTCATTTTTATAATATAGAAATGTTACAGTATCAGATTCTCATTGAACTAATATGTCTTTCCTATACATATACTATATTTAATGTAACAAGTATGTAAATAAAAATAATTTCTTCAGTTTCAGGTGAGTCTTGCCACTTGGCGAAGGACTCCAAGGTACACCAGTATTCAAATCTAGGAATGGTTGTTGTATTAATAATTGATTTCTGAAGTTATTATTTTCAGTTCTCAATTGGCTGAAAACTGAGTATTTGGATGTAAGTAATTAGTGTTGGGTTTCATTTATATCAATAAAAAAAAATGATTGGGATTTTTTATAATAGTCTATTAATAAAAAAACTAAAAGACAAATAAACAATTGTCTCGAAACATAAATGAAATCCAATCTATTGAAGCCTACATTAATCGATTTCAATCAACTTGAGTTTAGCTCAATCCTCCGAAAACAAAACGAAGTATCGAAATTGTATTCATTTTATTTTTACTTTTTACTGTTTTTCATTTGCTGTACGTATTTTTATTTCAAATATTTCTCAACGTGTCGCACTCTCCTCGGATCTTATTCTCATTTGTTTATGTTTTGTTTCGCCTTAACCGTTTCATAAACATATAACGTTGTCACTGTTAGCTATATCTTTATAATCGCTTTATATGTTGTGTCGTAGCTCTTTGTCAATGCTTCTATAACCAAGTTTCCAGGGACGTGCAGTTGTTTATAATGCATCTGTGTCGTGTAGTTATTGACTCTAGTTATCGATGTGTATTTAGACAAATGAATTCTCTTACAAGGTCAAGGCTTCAGAACGTTGGAAAATGTCTAAATTAATTTGACATCGTTTTCCTAGTTCCTTTAGTCTTTTCCTATAAAGGGAACGTTGTATATTAGATTGATAATTTAAGAACTTGTTGCTCTAAAGACCGGAATAAAACACAACTGCATAGCTTCCTTCTCTACATCTCATCACATCTGACTCTGTTTTTTTTTTGGTTAATTTCTTGCTATTCATTACATATTTCTGCGACCACAGTAATTACACTCGAGCACGTTCCTCATTTATCTGCTACGCTAATTGCAACACACGGTACCGTGACTAGAAAAAATATACGGCGCAAACGCAAGCTGATTTAATTACACCGGCCGAGGTATTATGAAACTACTAAAAATTTCATAAGTTCCTGTGCATGTGGACCTTAAAATATTGATCGTCCCTCTCTCTCATTCACGCGGGCGTGACACGGCCCGTTTGGGCCACGGCACGAGGTAAGCCACGCACACACACACACGTCCTATTAAAACCATTTCAGTGGGCGTCAGCTGACGACGGGCTATAGGGGAGACATTACGAGCGACGCATGCGCCGTACCACCGGCTACGCTTCAAGCGCTGCGATTTCAATTGCTAAGTTAGACTGACGAATCTGTAATCAGCACTGGCTTCGCTCACTGGTGTCAAGTTGGCGGCCATTCAAAACCAAACCGTGACCGGAGAAGTTTGTGTAACAATTGATTCAATGTTACTTTCATTTTATAAACTCGCTTAATACAAAGCCTAAAAGAGTAAATTACCTTATATTAAATTTCGTATCTGTTCGCAGCTTTAATACTAAAAATGCTGTGGATTTTAAGTGCCATTTTTTTTTAATTAATTTCATTTAAACATAACAGTAGTTATACAATGATAAGAAAACATATTCTTCGCTTTCGAATCCGATGTTCAGGGTTACGTTACTTTGTAGTTCTTTCTCACATAAAAATGCATACAATTGTAATGAAATCAGTCTTTCGACGTACTGGCACAGTAACAAAATAAACTTTTAAATATTTAATTCGACGTTGTAACAAATACGTACATTTTTAATGTTTCGCTTTTACCTTCATTTTGTATAATTGGTAGGTTGCTTCAATAAACCGCGCGCTTCATCCGATGAACATATTAAATTCTTCATTATTCGACACAACGCCATGTAAAAATTGCATATAAAATGCATTGCGGGGATGCTTCGATGAATTTATATCCCGCCATTCGCTGCAGACGCTGATTATTAATTCGGCAGCGAAATTCTCGTCACGTACTTACCCGCAATAAACAATTATTAATGCTTTGTGCTGTTCGAGCACATACGGACAGTTTTCGAATGGAGCGACTTTTAGAGAGTTCGTTAATTTTAAGTGGATGCGCCTGCCGGAGCCGGGCGCCGAATGACGCAATCGTTTTAACCACTTTCGTGCCAATCTGCGATCCTATCAAAAAAATGGCGCCCAATCGTTCCAAATTGAGATTAAAATTACCCGCATTTGAAACGCTTTAATAGCCATAATTACCGATGAAAGAATAAAACCCTTTTATATAAATGATTTAAAATAACAAACCGTTAAGCTATTCAGTTATTTTAAAGCTCTAATTGGCTTTAAGGAGGGACGAACAGGACATCCAATTTTGTTTATAAGAGAAGGGGCAAACAAGAGACTGGATTACAAAGGAGGTCGTCGACTCCCATGAAAATCCGCAACACTAGAGCACCAGATGCGTTTCCGGAATTAGAATATTTTTACCTAAATGTTTAATACAGATAACTCAATGTTTTATTTGTTTTTATTTGTTTCGCATAAATGTAAATATACGTAACAGTTTCGCTCGTACTTAAGTAGAAAAGAAGCCGCTAATATTGCGTCGTGAAAATATCGAAACGTAAAACGAAATATTTTCACTGTTCACACCGCTGTAAAAATGTCAATCGGTATTAGGGGGAAGGCGCAAAGCGGCTGGCCTATTGAACCCTATGAGCCGTGAGGGCTTTAAGCACTCGTTTAATTAAAAAAGGCTGCGATTTAATTGGAAAAGAATTCGTTTACGGACTCTTTTGTTTGACGTTTCGTTGTGATTTATACTCTGTGGTGATGACAGCAATCATTGCTCGTTCGTGGAATTGAGAATATAATTTTGTATAGAATTATAACATCGACTTTTATTTGCTTGAAAACATTAATAATGTCTCACGGGTCAAAAAAGGTTTTTTGCGGCCTTGTGTAATATACTGTAAACTTAAGTATACACATGAAGCCAACCTTCAGTTTTAACTGAATAGTCGAATTATACAGTGGCAACTGACTAGTGTTCTCAGTTGTAATTACACAGGAAATTTGAAACGTATTGTCATAATGTTCAGTTAGAACAGAACGTGTGTAATCCGTTTAAAGTTATTAAATTAGCGACCGTGTTGTGTCTAAATTAGAAATATATGATTTTACTTTTTCGGCTAGAGCGTTCACTTATTGAATTTATCGTAGTTTTCTTTGATCAAACAATATTCCGTTCGTTTTCATTTAATCAGAAGTGTAGTGGAGGTTTTGTTATGAATCCATTTGACCTGCCCTCGTTTCGTAAGACTCAGCCTCGAGTGGTCACCGCTGCTGGCACTTAAAATAACAACTAGATATAGACAGACGAAAAAAAAACTCGTTATCGTAGCAACCTTGACAGTATAGTATTTTTATAATTTGAATGTACTTCAAATTTTTTTAAAGTAAATTCACTCAGAACTTACGTTAATGGGTTCTAATTTGACTATATCCTTAATACGACGAGCTCCGACTAGATAATTACATTACAGAAGAAAACAAATGCACTCATTTGTTTTTTGGTAGTAACAAGGTAGCCATTTAGTAAAAAACCGTATAAATATCACCGAATAATAACATAGACATCTGTCATCTGTGACGTAATAACTGTGATTTTTTTTATATAAACGAGGCCTAAAAGTACTATCGTCATGGCCGGTTATAATTCTGAAGTTTGTTACCAACATACAGCGACTATCTGCAAGTATAATGGCGGAGTGAAGTTGTGGAAGGGAAGGCATGCATTACAAATGCGGCGAATCTAGTCGGAGTCGCATGACATTATCGTCCAGACGGCCACGGGTTATCCGGAAAATTCTGCTTTTGTGAATAAATAAATCGTTGCACTCTGCTAATACGCCATGGCAATTCGAAGAAGTAAACGAAAGCGTGTTAAATATATTAATGATATTCTAATTCGAAATGGAAATATCTTCTTGAAGTTTTATTGTGGGTGTTACAAATTTTACTGACAAATTAATATTGAACGTGAAAATCACTTTTTGACTTTAATCAATTCTGTTAATTTATTTTTACTGCTTAATACATTTTAACTACCGTTTGAACATTCGTTTTTATGAAATTTATTAGTTTAAAATATAGATGTGTAAATTACACTGATACCTTGCACAACCTTTGTAATTACTTGACAAAACTGTTAATAAAACAGATTAAAAAATATGTACCTGAACATACGTTCAACCTGTTTTTCTAATTAATATGAAATAAGTAACCACGGCACGTGCATTTTTGAAATCAACGTACGTCAAAATAAAGTTCGAATTCAAACACCTGTGGTATCCGGTCCAGCGTCCAATATCAACTTCACAATTTAAAACAACATGTCACTCTTTCTTCCATTTCTGTCTCGTGCACAAAGCTTTGTTCGACGCCGGAAAGTGCCCGGGGCGTTCTCTGACCCAAACGGTACACAACGAACATAAACGAAATGCAAGTAGCTACAGCGTACATTGCCCGCGGTGTTTTCACGCTCTGAGTGAAAACTCTTGTACACTACGCGAGGTACATGCTTAGCGAACTACTCGGCTATCGTATGCACTTACTGATTACCATGCCATTTGTAAGTAAATGTTCCATTAATTTATTTATTTCAAGAACATGTAAAAGTATTATTGTAGGGGCAAACTTGCTGCTGGGCGTTCGAGATCAAAGTGGGAACGATTGTTACGAAGGTTTAAATTCTGCAGCCTTAAATCTATAATCCGAAACAAAAAATCTGCTAAAAAGAACCTAGCTAAAAATATTGAATTATGTCACAAAACTGTGCTGTAGATAATAAGTATACATTTTGACACATGACCTTAATCTAGTTACCGAATCGACGTAGTAGGCGATGAACGATCTGATGCCAAGAAACGCGTCGCAGGCGACAATGAGCTTGCGCCCGACGAAGATTGATACAACGCCCGGCCATCCATCAACCGATAGCGCCTTAGCGCCTCCAACTTTAACGCATTCAGCGAAACAATAACCCGCCGCCCCACCAACGAGGCGATCTCTGACGCCATTAATATTGAGAAACAAAAAACGCCGCGAATTGCGCCCGCGAAAAAATATGACTAGGCTTTTTAATAAGTAGATAATCATAAATAATGTCAAGGCCGAATCTGACGTCACGCTTTTGTTCGGTTTGTTGGGAGACATAAATCAATCATTCAGTTACACTACGTAAAAATGATTGTATATTCTTTATAGATACTTCAGTTGGCATTTTTTTAATTCCGTAACTATCTTGAATACAATTTTTTAATAGTAATGACTTTACAAAGGTTTTTTGTCATCGAAATTACGTAATTCAACATATACACATACAATATATTGTTCTCATTTCTTCTGTTTTTGTCTTACTAAAATTGTATGGTGTTTGTTTGTGTACAAAGTTTTAAATAAATAAAAAAAAAAGAAACTCATAATTATTCTTAACGTTGATAATGTATTACTTACTAACAAAAGTTAACAAACCAGATGTATCAATGGCATCAAAGCGATCTAAAATAAAATTACAGATTATTGGACAATAACACTCGTTACCAAAATTAGGTTGGGTTGTAAACCCTGCAATCTGACATCGATCGTGAAATAAAAAATGAAGAGGGAATAGGGCTGAATTAGGTTGCGTACAAACGGACGGGCGGAACGCATTAAACTACAGGCACAGGCGTGGGCGAAACGCATTTGCGTTCATACAGTAGGGCGGAATATTAGGTTGCCTAGAGACTTGCGGGCGGAACGCATTAGTCGCGTTCAGACGGGCGTTCTGCCTCGCCCGCGGCTGCCGACGTAATCAAGGCAGCTTTGTGCCACGAGATGGGAATTATAGATAGGCACCCATAGACCCTCCGAGCTACGGGCCCGTTGTGGCCCACTCGCCACTTGAATGAATGCATTCTTAGAATACAAGTCATTAAATGTACTAGATTTAAATATTTTTATTTTACCATTCTTGAACTACGATTAACTATTGTACTTACCGGTGTAGTCGTATATAATTTTATAGTTATCAAATGATATTCATACGGAATTTAAAATATGTAGATTTTCACAGTTAAAAATGTTGCCAGTGAAATACACTTGAAAACATTTTATTAAATACTATCCAGTTATTCTAAAAATACAAACGATAATCTTTTTTGAAACAATGATGTATATGAATAGAGCAGTAGTATAGTGATGTTAAACTGGCGACAAACACATGTGTTCTAACTGATTCCGTTCACACGCCTTTTGTTTTCTTCTTTTCATTTAGTTTCAAACTATCACTTGATGCCCCCACTTCCATGTTTTTAAAGGTAGACGAGAGTGGTGGGTATTGTCCCTTATATACGCTGAAATTACTAACGTTATTATCCTATATGAATTTTAATATTTCAATTACAAGATAAAGTAATCATGGACATTTTTTTGGATGTATTAATCGATGTATTTAAAGTTAACAATGTAAAGTTGCTTGGCTAGTCGCTTTGGTGTAAAAAGGGGTTTGTGTCATAACAACTAACCTAGTTATAGCAAGTTGACACTTATTGGTATTGTCAAGACGTGGACGTGTTTACGGAGGCGGTGATAGATGGCGTGGCGGAGCTCGAATCAATCTTCGTTCTGCCGAAATGATATCAGACGGCCGGCGAGAAGTTACACACCAACTGAATGTCAAATGTGATATAAACAAATATCACGATAACAATGAATATAGAATGCATAGATTACTATTAATACCTACACACTTTGGGGTAGACAGCCGGTAAAACTCGGTTAACCGAGTTGAGCTTAATGACCTTTACTTCCAAACATTTCATCAAACATAGCTTTTGTTCACTTTCAATTGTTTAAGACTTGGCAAGGCATCATCATCAACCTACCCATCACCCTAAAGAGGGTCACACTACAGTACTATTCTTTTTTACCATCTTGTTTGTATGAACCACACTAACCTTTTGTTTCTCAAAGGCACCATCATAGACTACTTTTGACGTGCGTTTAAAATTTGCAGCGCCAATAGTCTAATGGTTAAGGGTACGGACTACCGATCTCGTGGTTGTGGGTTCTAATCCCGCCATACGACTATTGTCGTGTACAATATTCTAAAAAAAGCTTTTTCAAGCTTACAAGGAATGGACACAAGAATTATTAGTAAATTACATATGTTGTTATACAGTGTTGTATGTTTGTTTTTTTTTAGAAATACTTAATGTCAAACACATAGTGCATAAAAAAAATTATTCAAAGGAAGTAAACAAAAATCAATTTTATGATAAATCAAACAATTTATACGTTGATATAAAATAAATAAAATCAATACTTCAACTGTGGCGCCGGTGACGCAAACGCCTGCGGGAATTTTCATTGAATCATCTGGTATCGGGGTCCCAGGGCGACCCTCTGTCAATTTGAACCAATGAATTACATGACTAGAAAATAAATAGCGCCTAAAGGTGAAACTGTAACGAACGCCGCAACGGAAAATATGAGAGGTTTATATTTAATGAACGGAAACTCGGATACGTCGAGAGAATATTCTTTGTTATATATTCGAAGCTGAAAATACGATATGAAAACTACTAAATTAATATCTATAAAAAAACTATTACGGTCTTTCTAATACAAATTATAATTATATCAACCGGGAATCTTTAGGTGAAACAGATGGTCTCAACTGCATCCGTAAAGTGTAATTTAAATTAAAACTAATTAAAGGGCTGTGCAATCGGCAGCTACTGGCTCAAAGCAGTTTCTTATTTCTTTAAGATAGATTCAATTCAAACTTCTTTATTAGAACTATATCTTTTAAAATATTCTGCAAATCGATTCATTTATTACATTATTCTTATTATTTTTATTGTCTATATCATTATTACAGCCGTTTTGTATTTTCTTGAAGGGATTTCCAAACCAATACGACTCCTTCAAGAAGCGAGCGGTTTCTCAAAGGCACCATATTTGCTCCTCTAGTGTTGTGGATGTCCTTGGGCGTTGACGACCACCTTTGTGATCCCACCGCTCGTTTGTCCCCATCTCTTATAAAAAAAATGTATAAGTATAGAAATATAATATAAATTATATGCTTGTGCCACCCACACCTTCCACGCGGAAGTACCCCTGGGCGGACTCGAACAGCGGATTTATGGCGTCACTTCCGTTTCCGCCTCCCCTCCCTCCTGCCCCCGTTCCTTCCGCGTCGCACATCATAGAATTTTCGATTTACTTTTTAAACCTCAAGTAGACCATTAAACTTAATACAAATGTTACAAACAACACTTTTGTCACACACACAATAATTTAATCGTAATTAATAAAGTTGCTTAGTGCAGATTTCTCTTACGAAAAGAGCGATAATGGATTACCTTACTCTTCACTTGCGGATGTTATGTGCGGTGTATTCTTGTGTCGTTCACGTTAACATCTTCACCTCTCTTATTTATAAGTAGAACATTGAAAACATACTCGATTTAGAAAGTATCTACACTTGAAGTCCTATCAGCAACATTATACAGGTGAATGGATAGAACAGAATATCGATTCGCGATAGTGACCCAGTAACGGAGACTTAGCGATAAAGCCTGCACTGCGCCGCTAACTCAACAACACTCCAGCCCCTCTTAGACGCGCTGTATCCGCCCTTTGTCGTGAATTACGTAAAGTTACATTACGCGTTATCTAGACACGGCATATAGCTTCCTGCATCCTCAGAATATATACAGAATATACGAGTTTTATATATTTTTTTATTAAACAATTGAAGCTGGCAAATGAGTAAGCGATCACCTAATATCGCATAGAGCAATTAAAAGGTTGCAACTACGTTGTCTACTTTAAAACAAAGGGGGACATATCAAGCATAATTAAATAAAAAAATTAACGATTTGAAGAATCCATCTAGAATATTTAAAAAAGAAAAGCGGCAGTGTTGCCAGCATGAGCGTACCACGTTGTCAAAGACCAGCTTTGCATCTGCGGTTCTTCTAGTGTTGCCGATGTCTGGGTGTCGATGATCATATTTATATCCCCGTCGCTCGTCCCCCTCCTCTCTTGTAATAAAAATAATAAGAACAAACAGAAATGAAATCCTTTATCAATGAAAACTTTGCGTAGTTTCATTGTTAAATGTCAATAAACAAAACGTGATAGTATCTTATTTACAAGACTTAGAGCAGCTGTAAGCCGAGCGGTACTGTCGCACTGTTTGGCATGTAGCTTGTCCGCTGTAAGCAAATTGTCTTACCAATACAAATATTTATCTTACAGTTCCAATACCTTAAAATTCACAGGACGTTTCTTTCAATATTACATGTTCTGAATATAAAAAAAAGGAACAGAAACCAGAGAGGTCCTGGGTTCGATTATCGCCATTTATGATCACTTATAACACTTCACAAGTTATGTACGACTCTTAGTGTAGAGTATTCTCTTCTGTATGAAGGAGAGGAAACAATCTTTAGAATTCCCAAACCATTTTCATTTAATGACGTAATTAAAAAATAATTCACTCCAAACAAAAGAAATTACACACACTCTCACTCCGCTGACGAAACAACTCAAAGTGGGTCTTTGCTTCCAACACGAGAGGTCGACAATGTCGCCTGACTTGTGCCGTAAACAAAACAATCGAATAGCTTAAAACTGATTCTAAAAAGATAATAATTTTATTCACTATATCACGCTTCGTGCTTTGCGCAGTGGCACATATTCGTCACAAAGGCGTTAAGTTTAGAGCGTGGCATTCGCGAGTACGATATCGTAGAGTCACATTGACCCAAATGAGGCGGCATTTGGCGGCCCGCCCGCCTCATATCCGACACCATGTAGCCCAACCATCTGCGAGATTACAAACCTGGTGCAACGCCCTCTATAGTACTGTGACGTCAGTTTGCCTTACATCATTAGGTGAACTGATTTATTTATTTCCAACTTTATTAAGATAGTTTCAATGCTCAAATTATGCCCTGTATACAAGTATTAAAATTTAATAATAATGACCATAAGTTACTTAAATTCTTGATATTAATTTTTTAATCGTTTAAGAAATTTCTAGAATCTTTTAAATTGTTGTGGTTAAAAGAAGACAAGTTGGAGTGAATGTTCTGGAACTTGTGTCGAGACGAAGTTTTAATATCATTACACATACCGACATGTCTCGGTCTATTATGGGCATAAATTAAATTATAAAAGTTTCTAACTGTTTCGGCGGCTAACGAAACTCATTACGTGCTTGCGGCCCGACTTACTGATAACAGGATCGGATTTCATTCAATCAAAGTTATGTTCAAAAATGCTAAAGGAGATTTCGCAGTGTATTTAATGTTAATTTAATAAGACACAATACAGGGTTTTTAAATAATAATGAATTGTGTCTATTTTCTAGCAATTAGTGTCATCGGACGTACAAACTGAATTATCGTTCTGTTATGAAAAATGACCTGACGTGTTCATTTTTTGCGGTTACATTTAATGTATCAGCGCCATCTGTCGTGCGGTATCGAACTCCCAGATGTCGTCCGCCGCCCGAAACTAATAAATGAGCGCAGCCCTAGGGGAAATTAAAAATAGTTTCCCGGAAATCAACAACAAGCGGGGCAACTTACCGCGCCAATATTGAACTCAACTTCGTTCAGGCCTCACTCGAGCTTTTGATAACGGTAGCATTAATTAATAAACAAATAATTATCTTGAGGTTTTTTCGAGTATACAATTTTAAAAACTATTTAAACCGATTAATGCTGCGTGTTGTATTGTAAAGGATAGATCTATAACCTACTAAAAGCTTTCGATTGGTTGTCGTTAAATTAATTCGAATTAAATAAAATCGAATCTTAAATACAGTTAAGTTTTGCTTTATAAATACAAGCTATCAATGTTATCTTGCATTTCTCTAATTAAAGTATAAAATGTTGGAAATCGACTCGACATGAAATATCGCCGGCATCGGTCCCAGTCAGAGTTCTCTGGCGGGAACGTCATCCATCTTGTCTCCGTTCGATCTCTGTAACTTTCACGTTCACGTAACTCGCCGCTCGCCGTTGCCGACTACACCTATTTCCTGCTCCAAATGATACCTAGTATACACCCATTAACGTTTACTACGACAACCTTGGATGTATAAACTTAACATTGAAAGTAGTTAACGATACTTGCGAGATTTTCTTTTCGTGGATTCAGTTCGTGGTTGTAGCTATAATAAGGATAACTCTTGAACAGTATTGTTAAATTTTTATGAGTAACAGTTGTTCGTGAATTAGTAAGTTATTTTGATTGTGTAATTGATAAGATATTGTTTTCGTATGCCGTGACTCGGTTCACATCGAGCCAAAAGGGAGTATTAAAGCTACACGTATGGTGTAAATAAAAATAAAATTGAATGCTGATTTTGGTTGTCAATTTTGTATTGTTTGAAAATAAGAAAAGGCGTTAGACCTTAATAATAAATAGTAATATTCCGTGTAATTAATGTATATCGATTTAATATCCATTACACGACTATTCGGCAGCAAGCCAAACAACGGTTGCGCGATAGCCAGTGCCTAAGTCTAGTGTTACTCGTGATCCTAACATACTAATTTTGATTAACGGTAGCCAGTTTTACTATGGTACTGTTTTATATACATTATTATTACGTTGTAGACTTTGTAAAATGTAGTACAGATAATTTTATCACGAAATTTATCTCAGAAAATACGTCCTTATGATTGATAAACTGGCTAGAGTGACGCAGACACCGGAAGAGGGTCTTTGCCACAAAAGTCTCCACTTGTTACGGTCCCGCGACATCGCATCCAGTCTTAGACTTAGAGCATCCTTAAGTCTCTTTTCAGTTTTTGAAGTCTTTTTTAAGTTTTTTCTTTATCATTGGAACAAAACCAATCTTAACTATTTTGATTACGACGGATATTAATCTGTTATCAGTACATAAAGATAAAGATCTTATGTGTTGACTGGTACTTACAATACTTCAACATAACAATACTATATGTAGGGTATTAGTATGAGAAAATAATGGTATCAACATTTACACACAACAACTGCGGAGTGTAATTTCATCATTCAATTTATCAACATTTAAAATGAAATGTATAAAATGTACAAGAGCATGTCTAGGGCTAACATGTGTACGTACACAAATAAATTGTGCAGTCGGTGCGCCGGCAGGAAATTAAAATTGACGGCACCTGAGAATAATGACATTACCATTACTCACATTTGCCCTACCTGCTCCAGATTTCTTGCTAAATTAATGTGGCAATCTAAGAAATCTTTCATTCCGTTTAAACGTTATACGCTCTAACCCGGAAAATTTATCTCAATTTCCCCCATTTGCTGTACAAACTTAATCATGTTTTCTTCACATCAAACCGGACATTGAAAAATTGTTTTTTACAGGTAACATCACATCCTTCGTCGCCACTGTTATATACAGGGCGCAATGATACGACCTCTAGCTTATTGCAGACTGCTTTATTGACGTTATTGTCAGTTACGACGGGCACAGTCGACGGTCTTGTAAACGCATACGTCGTGAACATATATACAACAAAAATAAAAATAAACAAGTTCAATTATTGTGCAATATCTTAGTTCCGTATCTTTCCTTGGTAACCAGTATGCTTTCAAGCTGTGAGCCTAAGCTGTAAGAGTTGTAGCAGTTTATGATAATTCACGTCGCGTCATCTAGCGAGTATATTACGCAAAGCACCAACTGTCTTCACTATCTTACACCTCTACTGTGTTACATTTGAAATATTATTTCTATCGCCCTATTGTATTTTAAAGCATATCAGTACTGTTACAGAACAACATCGTCACAGTTATCCATACCCTAGACATCTTACACCGTATGTACAATTACAAAAGACGTGTTACTAACACAGGGATCCACAGACCTGTGTTTTTTTTCTCAGTTGCGTACTCTCAGACAATTTGGCTGAAAGCGCACATTATCCCGGAAAGCATTAGAAACAAAGATTTTTATCCCTCGCAAGCTAACTAGTGACATGTACATTGTGGCCGCGTTATACAGCCTTGACAAAGGAAACATACGTCTAACGAGACTATCTGTTAGTCTATGCCATTTTTCCGTCTGCTTGTACAGCAAAAAGTACGTATGAAAAAAAGTGACGGGCGAATTGATAACGTCCTCCTTTTGTTAGATAGTTTATTATGCAAACCATAACATTTGGAACTAAAGAAAAAAGGAGTAAAAATGGCTTTTGTTTGTTTCAGTATCGTTTTATATTTAAAAAAAAAACAATTACATAGATTTCGCTTTTAGTCAAGAGTATTTTTTGAATGTAAAAAAAAGAGCTACAATTATATAAAGTATCAAGATTATTTGATCCGTTTCAATCCTTGCCATAGATTATGCAACTCCAGTAGCGGGTAACAATCGCGCACTGCAGGTTGCGAGCATGAATATGACATGGTTCTTAAAGTTGCTATTCTAATCGTGGATTTGGTACATGCTTCCATTAAAACTTTGTTCTAAATTATAACACAAGACGGTGTAATTTCGAGCGCTATAAATTGATAGTGTTTGAATTGAATTTAAAAATGTTTTTACGAATAAAACAAAAGAAAACCAGCCAGTCTTTTAGGCTATATAAACTTTATCGTGCATATATGGTGTTTATTATAACAACTATAATAGACATGAACAAAACAATCTACTAACATTTATTAATCAAATGAAGATCAAAACCAAATAGAAAAAGGGTGGCAGAAAAATAGTAGATTAGAATGTTTAATTGAAATTTTATGAAGTTTGCAAAAACAGAGATCAAAAGCGATATGTGAATCTAAATGCGCTCTTAATGAATCTCTTAGTCTGGGAATAGTCGGTTTCAGAATTTCAAACGCAACGTGAGATCTCTAGTGTTAGCAATTTTTTTCTTTTGATTTTCACTCTAATGTAATGAGGTCTCATATCAAAGGCTATTTGATTTCACACAAGTATGTAAATTCTCACGTCTTTTTAAAGCTACTAAAAGAAAGATAGCAAGTTTATTTTTGTGCATCAAAGAATAGACACAGTCAACGTTTCTCGTTTCGAAAACGAACACTATTAAACGATTCCTGTGAATTGCTAAAACATTTCCAAAGTTCCATTTTGCCCGATGCAACCGATAGGCAACAATGCAAGAATCAGAAACTAAACGCCACCTACTGTAAATCGGGGGAAACTGAGCTCCGTGCCAATTAACTATACTCCTATTACTGGTTCACTGGACTCAAAACTACACCCTTATTGATCATTAAATTGTTGAAAAATATTAACAATTGTGCTATTATAATGAAATTCTATAGTTTACTTGTGAAATCTTATCTCAAGTAAATCACAAAACTCAGTGGTTTTTGGAGACGTAATAATAGAAACCTACGTATCTGAACACACAGTAACTATAAAGGTAGAGGAATACAGAAGAAGATGTGGATGGCTTGTGTGATCTTTTACATCCTATTCGATATGTATAGAAAGTGTGTGAGTTCAAATATGACGGCTGACAGAGATGTGTGAAAGAGTAGTAGATACTGTGCCCACTCAACATTGGGAAAAGGGTTACAGGTTTATGATGACGTATCTGAATACATTTAATTTGTTCTAACATTATTAATTAACAAATAAAAAAGACGTGTAAAAGATAAATGAATTAAGAAGTACGTGAAGCATTTACTATGTAGACTAAGTTCGACAAGGTCCCAACTGAAAGGCTGCAGTTACGCTCCAGTGAGAACAAAATAAGAACGCAAGATTAATTGTCCCCTAGCGGACAACAGTGGGCCGGAAGTGCATCCATACCGCCCGCTCGCCACTCGCCGTTCGCCGATCGCCGCCATTTTGTACTTCCGGTAGGAGACACGATAGTTAGGGAGCCACATGATCTATCGATAACAGAGGAACTAGCACTAAAATTTGCGAGAAAATATTCGTATCGACGTGTACATAATTTTGTATGAGATTTGTTGATGTGTTTTTTGTCCGATAGGGGCGCTGTTTTATACTTATAGTCTATTCCCGTGCACGATTAATGACTTTTTTGGTATTTTAAAAACTGCGTAGTAAACACGTCGAGTAAGTATAGACCAAAGTTGAAATACTATACTATGTGTAGACTTTAAGACAATCTTAGATAACTGTAACCTAGAAAGTATATAGAGAGTTCCAGTTTAATTAAAAGGCTATACGAAACAATTACAGGCGTCGTAGACTCTTACCGGCTAAACAACTTTCCTCAGGATTGATGTTATAAATCGAGTTTAGCGACATTAAACTAAAGCCCGGAGGACTTAAAGCCAATCAGAGACGCCGCCCTGTCTTGGGTACGTCGCAAAATATCACAGAAATAAAGACTACGATGACAAGTTTCAGAACTCGCCAGTTCTCCAAAGCTCATGCAAGTGACAGCTTTCCTGCAACAATGATTTCGGACCCAGACTTTGCGCATCCTTCCTTCCGTGGTTTAAGTATCTCTTCATTTAAATCTTAAATGAGACTTTAAACTGACATTTTTAATTCTGTTTTTTTTTTAATTCGAGTTTTAAATCTTATTTCATGAAGACTTGTCTTTCAAGTTATTTTAATTTTTCAACTTTTCTTTTCAAATCATATCCGGAGAATTAAAATGTAACTTTCTTAGGAAATATTTTATTTCAAGGCAGCGCAGTAATTACATTTGCTCTGCCATTATGAAATTAGAACTTACTGTTTTGCAGATATTTTCTTTGGACAGGGATATTTTTTAATAACTTTTGACTTTAATGATTACATCACAATTATTGCAAAATTATATTTTTTACGTATTTAGACTACTTTGCAATTATTAAGAGGCTTTTGATAAGACCCAAATAAAATTATTCATATACCGACTTAGATATATGTAATGTTTCAATTCAATAATCTTTTTTCTTTCATTTTCTTATTGCATGGGGATATCCGAAATTATAGATGGGGCGAAGCTTCGGATTGTGTCGGAATGCACCGACTAAAACCTCACTGTGGTCGCCAACGGTGCTAACAAGAGGTGACGGAATCTCCGTTCTCAATTCATTAATCTGGACTCTTATATAAAATATGACACTTAAGTATTCAAAATAATATTTCTATTGAAATATTTTACAGATATGAAGAACACATATGTAAATTTTGTATGTTAGATGGTGTTGGGTAACAAAACTTGTCGTCATATTGAAACTAGATAAGAAGAGTTAATAGAACACCGATGCAACGCCATCTTGCGGAATGCATATAAATTTGTAATTGGAACATACTTGTAACTCGCGCCTTACGTAGCCCGCAAGCTCCGAACTGTGATAGGAAACATTTTTAAAAGGTGTAAAAAATGTATCAATTATAGACAATTACAATTGAGAATTATGTTTGTGAAAGGTACCTTTTCTTATTGAGAGTGTGTGTAATAGTGTAGAGTGAGTAGTGTAGAGTGTGTAAAAGTATTGAATCATTTCCGGACTTACTAGCTAGACAGTCCTTTGTTTATAAATAAACTATGTTTATTTCGAGTATTAGTACATTTTAAAAACATCACAATTCAATTAGAAGGCGATGTAATTAATTCTATCAATTAAAGCTAATGAAAATGCATCGGTCTCCCATACGGTATTGTACTCGAACGGTAACCGACAAAGGTACTGTTGGGAAGATTAATCGACAACGTTGCATGCCTTCGTAGGAAAGCGCATCCATATCTGTCCACTGCGCGCTATCCGTTTCCGTTCTGCCAGTAAATATGTATTTAGTTTGTGCAAGCACTTACGCCGCGAAGGAGATACGACAAATGTTAGTACCATTCGTTTGCGACACATTCATCAATCGCTTAGGGTTCTACTGTTTTAAAGTATTAATGAATTGCTTTGATTCAGATGAGAAATAATAAAATGAGTTCATATATAAAGCGAAACTGCACACAGTACGGTGATATTAGCGAAAAGCCTATGTCCAGCTGTGGAGAGATGAAGCCTAAGATTATGATAATTGTCTATGAAAACCACTAAAAGGCCTAATATGTCTACAAAAACGTTATGAATTTTAGATCAATCCTTTTGACATAGAGTACGATATAGGAGTATATTTAATATTATGAAGTAATAGTCACATAGTGATACTATTGCCTATATATATTAAAAATATAGACAATGGTACTCCGCTTATTAACTTCGTGAAACAACTCGTTTGCGTTTCTTTTTTCGAGCTGTCGGCAGTCTTTGTATTCAATTTAATACTTAAACTCTTAATAATGTTAATTAAAAAATCATGTGCAATTTTTATTAGTGTTTTTACATTTTTATGTAAAATGTAGGGTAGGTCAGGTCAGAAGAGTCTACAAAGATTTCTGTCATCGTTGCCAGTTCACTGGACAAACGAGCTGCTGAAGCGGTTACACCCTTTATGAGTCATTTAATGACCGAGTACACCTTTAAGGGTAGACTATAACGATGTAAAAATAATTATAGTAAAAAGTTAAGTCATGTAAATTTACGATGAAGGTAATGAAAAACTCTGAAACTTGGCAAGATGTAAACTGAAACCCGTAAAAGAAGGTCTTTTATGACAGAAAAATATGTTACCTTCGATGTAATTGATTTCAAAACATTTGCCAAAGCATTTCCTTTATCTTTTATAAAATCCGCAACGATCATGTTTAATGTAAGATAAAACACCTCAAATTTAATAAAATATCAAAAATTCCTCTAAAATACAATTTCATTTACTCAAGACGGATCATGAAATATTTGAAATTTTTAACATACTCGACGGATTTCTTTTCGGGCGTACTTTAGGAAATTTTTAACTTTGTGCTCACTTTGGAAGGAAAATGGGGTACGGCGAGGAGCAGCGGCGCGCAGGAAATTAAATCAGTGCCACCTTACTTACCTGCATAATCTTACATCACTTACTGCTCTACTCCTGACTCACAGCACTGGTGGTTACATCATCCGAAACAGCTTTTGTTTTAAGCTTATTAGAATATCGTTTGAAAAATAAAAAACACAGAAATTGTCGACAGCATAGCACTTAATGTAATTTTGAATGCCGTTAACGGCGAACCTTTTAAAATATCAGAATTTTTATATTTAACAAAATCAGAACAATTCCACTGCTACACGCCTAGGCGGCTACGACGTAGCAGTAATAGCTTTAATGTAAATTTTATTATTATAATGATTTATTCCATCATTTCCTTTTTAACAGGTTACTAATTCGTTAATCGTCTTTCGAAAAATACCTATCAATTTAAATCGCTAATACTCAAATTGTTAAGAGTACGGACTACAGATCTTACGATCACGAGTTCGAATCCCATTCGACTATAGTGAATCATTACTAACAAAGGCTTTATTAAATTTACGTGAAATGGTTACAAGAAATATTAGTAAATTGACAAAAATTTACTAGTATAAAAAAGCATAAATCGCAAAGGGACCGTGCTATCAATGAAAAAACATATATTCAAACGTTTAGCGTCAATAGTAAACAGTTCAATGATAAAAGTATGTACTAAATGAACAAGTGATCACAGAAGCGTGATATCGTAGGAACGGAACTTCGCAGGAAATCAACAGATTATTAAGTTAAGTTCCACTTAATAGTTTAGACATCAATTGAGTTTCGTAAAGTTTAACTAAAGTTTAATTGATTGATATAGTTAAAAGTGATTTATAACAACACTAATAATAGTTTATCACTTTCGATTTAAAAAGTTTTTAATTATTTTATTGAGTTCGCGTCAGATTAGATAGAGCACTAGGACAGTTTCGAATATGAAGAAAGCTATTTATTAGAGCGAGCGTTGGAAGTTTTTGTAAAATTTACTTATAAGAAAGAATCTTTACAGAATAACTTAACCCACACACTAAAATTTTAAAATGACGTTTCCTCTAGTAATACAGGTTTTATGTATTCAAGATACAATCATAAATTTGTTACTATTTAGCTCATGTTGTTTTTTTTTTTTTGTTAAAATGACTAAATTAGGCGGTTTTTTCTTTTTTTTTTAATCACATTAACTTTCCAATAGTTGCGTTGTACAAAGAAATGGAAGATTGATTTGAATAAATGATTTTGTAGCACGGCAACCGTAGAAGGTTGTTAAATGGTTGCCATGCGACAGTAAAAACTCTTAAATAGCGGACGGGTCAAGATAAATTTAAACGAAAACACGTTACAGTTTTTGTATGTAAAGGTTATTTCAATCACTCCGTCATCAAATAGTGAACTATCGCGTCTTAACACGTTAATGTTAACTTAATTAACCTTATATTTTAATTAAAAAGCCCGAGGGCGGTGAATCAGAATGTAATATACCACTAACTACATAGGTGCTGTAACTTGAAACTAATAAAGCGTTAGATATTAAGTTTCAAGCTCGTTACAATATTTTGAACCCTTTGGAAATGCTTTAAGTAATTAAACGAGGTTCGACGTCGGCTCGCGCCCGGATTATCCCTTACTGAATAACGATTAACATTTTTCATTTATTTACTTTTATATTTCATTTGTTTTAAACTTTGTGTAATACGAAAATGTTAAAAAAAAGATACAAATTACACCAAAAATCATATTTACAAAAAGTAATATAAAAAATGTTTCAAACTCCTAATCTCAAAAGAAAGTCATCACAATAACGCACTAATGTTCTAAAAAGGAAGACAATGGAAGGGATAATTTTAAGGCGTATGTTATTTCCTAACTGTATTGTGTAAAAGAAAAGCGTGATAACGTGCGTCGTCGAGAGCGGAACCGTCGCGGCCATTACGGCTAACGAGCCGGTACACACGGACAAAATGCCCGACCCGACAATGCCCACCTCTGTATTATGTACTTACGTGTATGCAGGGACGTAATACAACCTACATCCCTTATATACCTTTTTTACTTAACCTACTCGTATGACATAAAGACGAACAAGCGGCCATCTTTAATTCGCTCTAACTTGTGAAGTGACAGCTGCCGCCCATAGGCATCCGTAACTACAGATTGCTTAAAGTCAAGTCACTAAACTGAACTATTAAAAATAAATCGGGAGTTTATTGTGTTTGAGTTACTTAAGAAAAAAAAACAAAATATAAAAATTATGTTCAGTGTCTGTCTGCAAGACCGCGTTAATTTCCAAAAGAGCAGGATCGATTATGACGCAACTTTAAGTGGCTAATGTGTATGAAAATTACGTAGATTATTCTTAATTATTAAAAAAAAAAAACTTTGTTCATAACCTCAATTTCCTATTAGTGTATCGCTTTATTAAAACCATTAATAAAAATTTATAGCTTAAAAGTAAAAGAGATGTTCTTTATTGGGTATCGTATTTAAAAAGTAATTCCCGTACATAAATCATTGGCAGCAATGACCACAAAACAATTGCGGACATCGGGCGCAGTATCTCGGCATGTCGCATGCTCGCCCATTTATATTGCCGAGCTTACAAAACACAGAGTCGACCGCACCACAGTAAATTGCACCGGTCCGCTACGCACTACAATCTACCTACTATGTAACAACGGCAATAACATGGCATAAAGAAAACTACATTCAAATTAAGATACATGTAACGTACTCGATTTCATTGACTTTGAAGAGTAATCTTTAACACTATCAATAGGACTATAAAATCTACGTAACAAAGTTAACTCAGCGGGCGATGGTATAGGACGTTTTTGAAACATTTGTTGAATTTCATTTTAAATATCCATCGTCACCAACACCTTACTAGAGATCGTATAAAACAATTCTTTAGGCTTATAAAATATACGCCAACTGTACAACGGTCCGTTTAAAGGTTCTAATGGCACATTTGGAAATAAACAATTTAACTTTAATAAATGAATGATTAACCTTTAACGTCCTTGTGTAGATTTTAATACGAGAATCGTTACATGTTTACTGTTAAAATTCTCATTCTAAGTACCTACTAGGAGAAGAATAGAGTACATTTTTGTTACAAATTGTCCACCGTTGTTATCCCAGTATCAATTTGTTACTTTGTCCAGTCTCGGTAGCTGGAATGGACTGTAACATCGGTCGCATTGTAATGAAGACAGATACATCCGCCTTTTCGTTTTTATGTCGCGTCAAGGAGACAACTACTCGTTCGTCTAACAAGATATCAAGGGTATATAATGCCTTTACTTCCCTTTGTTATTTGAAACAACGACTTCACATAGTGGAAAAGTAAAGGATATAGAGAAATATTATAAGCGAAGAAGGAAGTGAATAGAAATATGTTACTTAAACTGTTACCGTATTCTTTCAGTACCATATTTTTAGCCATGTGTGGATCAGTTAGGTTAGGACGGGTCTTGGCCTCTTTAGGATCGATATAAGACATAAACGGAACTTTACGTCCAATAGCCAATGACAATCAACTCCGTTGGGTTTTTATACGAAATCAAATGTCCATGAAGAAGATGATGATATTAAGTTTTTCCAAAAATCTGAACGACATTCGTTTGCTAATTTATTTTATAAAAAACAACTTCAGTAACTTTTAAAATTCAAATAGATAATCTAACCGCTTGCTAGGACTGATTCTACGAGTATGACATTGTCTTTTACGTTTTTCCCGGCCCGCCTCAGCTGGGCTTAGCAAAGTGAAGCGGACGCAGTCTGTGTACAGACCATTATTCTTATTTGACGACTAACGACATAATGTCGGCTCATTTGTTTATTCTCTCAGTCGTTGAATCTACGAAGGAATATGGAAAACATTTTATTGTTTTATTAACAATTTTATATTCACAGTTAATTGAAATGCTTTTAGACTTTATAACATTGCTCTTTACGTCGTCTTCCTTTGTGTTTTGTTTTAAAATTTCCTTTTTGATTGTAATATTTGGTATTTCATATTTCAATATATATTTACATAATAAACGATTACTTAAAAGTACATTCAAGAGCAATGAATTCTGGTCACTTAAAAAGACCTATAATTCTAGAATGAATAAATCTAGAACTAAGCATGCTAGCTTTATAAAATAAACTGTGTTTAATAGACAATATAATACCCCTTAAATTGACGCGTATACACTTCTTAGTTATTGCAATGTTACGTCATAAAAAGTCAAATTTGAAAAAAGGGACACTCACGGAGATGAAACTACAAAATTACTGGAGTTGAGTTTATTATTTTTTCTAATCTGTTTTTAAGTGTGATTATAAATCATATTGGTATTAATCATAATGTTGTACAAAAAAATCATGTTTCCTAGTTATGTTTTAATGCGAGGGCAGTAGTTTTTTTTCTTTATGTAATTTGTAATAAATAAAATATAGTCTAATATTTTATTACTTTATTAAAGTGGTAATATATTTGATTAATCGCCGTTCATTTGATTAAGCTAACATTTGTGGTTTCCAAGATTTTTAAGTTTCTTTAGGCCTTTCGGTGACCCGCATTCATTGCTCTTGACTATATCGAAGATGTAAGTATATGCGTAATAATATATCGCATCTTAAGAGGAGTTTTATCCTTGGTTCGCAGCGAAGTTAAAGTGGGCCGTCACTTCGCTCATTTCCTCGACCTAGAAAGGCGGTTAAGTCAATATCCGGTTAGTCCGCATGCATTGTGCGGAAGCTGCGTAACCATATCCGATCCAATTTGTAGCAAGCTGCACCCGCTTCTACTTAACGATAAATTAAATCGAATTTCTAATAGCCAAGTCAAATGACAATTTTTATTCATGTTTTATAAGTAGTATAGTGAAATGGCTCACGAAAGTTTTAATAGTTTAATTCATGTGTTAATTAAAAAAAAAACTCTGCTATTTAATATATCATCAATTACATAGATATAAATAATTCGAATTGTAGAAACAATTGCTATATTATCAGTTATTCCGCTATACATTGTCACGCTATTAAACTTTGGGAGGTGAGTACACTGTTAAATACTGATGTGCAAGTAATAGACAAAACACCAATAGTCAATGGTAAACAAGTAAGGTTTCTAGTAACAAAATATAAACTCAATTGTATTAATGATTAGTTTTTATAAAACATACAATTTAAGTTTTTCTTGATAAAATCATCATCAGCTAAAGTCAATGGGTAGATGTGTAGTCCGGAAACATCAGAGAGCAACTGTATATTACTAAGGATGTTATAAATGTGGTAAAAGGTTTCAACAATAAATATCGTTGTTAGAAAAAATGCTAGGAGAAAAGTATTCTCTGGATGTAATAAAGCTTCGTAACTTATCTCGGTTATCAATCGGGACTGTGGATTGAAAACTTGTGTAAGCCGAAGATCCTGCCAGAGACAAGTTCCCGGACTTTTTTTTTCTCCGTGATAAGTTCGTTTTGCTGACAGATTATATCGCTCCCTCAACCGGGGATCTGCGGAGCCGAGCCGTATCTCCTTTTGTGGATTATGAAAATACGCTTGTGTAACTGGCAATGTTACTACGTTCTCTAAACTTCGTCTTCTATGTTGTTTAAATTTGGAACTGTCCCTTTTTTTCTTTTTCTAACATCTCTTTAATTAACTTAGTTATTCGTTTTCGTTTTTTTATCTTATGTAAATCGATTCAAGTTTGTTTTCATTCGTTATTTTTTTTACTCAAATTTCACACTAGCTGTTGAAAATGATAAGTAAATAAGCCAATAAAGTGATATGATGTGACCATTGCTACACAGACATTTATCTGATTTAAATATCACTATAATCATCAACAGCCCTTGTCTGTTTAGTGCTGGACATAGGACTTTTCCAATGCCTTCCACAGTGTGCGGTCCCCCGCCTTCCGCCACCAATGACTTCCTTCATCGGTTTTTTCGTCGGTCCACATGTATGGATATATATAATATGACTATTAACTACTAGAAGAATCTCTCAGAAATCTAGAAGACTATAGACTGGAAGAATCTAGAAGATTAAGTCATAGTTCATGCAGGACAGTTAAACAGCTGTATCAGTACAATTATGTTAATGCAGACGGTAGGTGCAAGGAGCGTAAACGCGCAAGGCATTAAGTTGTCAACGATAACGAGCCGCGTTACTGATCGAATGGCTCCAGCGGGACCTCGGATCGGCAAGCGTACAAGCGGTCGTAACGACACACTAGATAGCTCACTTGACATTTAAACAAGAATTATATCGTTATATTTCTTAGTACTTAGACATACCTTAATATTTACAAAAGCAAACGCCGGGATCACAAAGTTGATCAATGCACATGGACATCCACAATACTAGAGGAACCACAGATGCTTTGTCGGTACGGAAAAGATACGCTCGCTTATTAAAGGACCCTTAATCTTCTGGCACGATTCATCCAATCCAAATATAAAGAGTCAAGTAGGTTACATTTGTATCTTTTTTTCTTCTTACATATAAAAAAAGGTATTGCTGTTCGTTAGTCTCGATAAAACTCTGAACGGACGAGAACAGCTGAACGGACTTATATTATCTTGGTCTTGGAATGTTCGTGGAGGTCTGGGCAAGGTTTAAAAGGTGAGAAAAATTAGGAAAACATCCGTGAAAGCCTCAAAAGTAGCCCTTTTCCATTTTCCATACAAACGTTTTTTTTGCCGAGGAAGAAATGTTTTTTTTTTGTATTTCCTAATAAATTCAAAAATCTGTTTATTTATTGCCTTTAAGGCGAAACAAAGTTCGCGGGGTCAGCTAGTAATAGTATAGGTTCCAATAAACATCATCTGTTGGTTAGTTTCGTGTTTTTTCCTAAAGTTTGTTATGTTCGTAGGAAATTGTATTCTTACCCCGATTAGCGTCATTGAGCGGCCGAGCGAGCTTAAGTCAGTGATCACATGCATGCATGCGCATGCTGGTGCCGAAATATCGGGTGCTCAGAGACTAATCGTGGTAATGTTTGTAGTATAAAAAAGGTTAACAGTTAACAAGCTATAAATTATTTAGTTTATCTTAAATAATTCCGTGTAATTAAATTCTATACAATGTGATTAGGTAATCTCCGTGGTAAATTGCCTAATGGTACAGAGGAAAACGGGTATAAATAAAAAAATCATTAAGCGAGGGATCGGTATGTATTGTGTGAAAGATACCGGTCTACCCTCGTACAAAGATTCCTTACTATCTAAAGGATTGAGAGAGCTGTTCTCCGGGAATAGTGACACTATGCTTTACGTCTTTCCCGGGATCATTTTTAACTGGCTAGTGTCAAGAGAACTAATTAAGCTACAGCCGTATATATGTGGATAAGGTCACACTATATCTATAGTGACGTTAGTAACAAAATCTAAAACAGATTGCAAGGTACCAACAATGTGGTCTAGTTTTAGAACGATCGCAACTCATTCAACACGTATTACGTCATATACGTCATTGAAGAAGGCTACAAGGGAGACGAATATTCATTTTACAGTGACGGCAGTATCTTGCTTGGATGTTGGTTCTTTGAAACCTATTATTGGAAAATAATAAATACTATTTACCTATGATTTAACATATTAATGTCTGCTCGTAACCCGTGGTCACCGTCACCGGGGTGCACTAGTGTGGGTGTATGTGGAGGAATTTTAAGGTCCAATTACTAGCGAGCCGCCTTCCATTAACAACTTTATTTATAGTGGGATGAATAACTTGCGGCTTTTTAATCAATCATGTTGGCTGCAATGCGGCATCCGGTTGATACAATTGTCCAATAAATGTTCAGTGTACAACAGAAAAATTTAAAACGCTACAATTGTTAAGTGCTGATGCAAACTAATGTCAACATACACGCATACTGTTTAATATATTTATCATGTCTTTTGGCGCTAAACAATAACATTTCTCGTCAACATGTGACCCGAAACAAAAGCTGGAGGGACGCGAATACCATTTAAAACTAATCCCACTTGTTCAGATGTTTTATTTTTATTAATTTAAATTGTATATATACGTGTTAAAAACACGGATCTATTGTTTAACTGAAATAATTACAAGAGTTATTATTAATCATTTTACGATGATTGTTAAACTGTCGCGAGGTAAAACGTACGTATCATTTAATTTTACGATACGCCATCAAGACATTGCGATCGTGTCAATTAGACCACATCTCCGATCTCAGAGTCAATTGTAGCTTGTAATGCTGTCGTATGTCACGTATTAACATAAAACCATATTAAACATGGTACGACAAGAGTAATGCGCGAACAACAACTATAAATGTCACATCAATTGAAGTAGAACGCGTGAAATTATTTTTCTACTCTTCCCACAACACATTTATTATCTGGCAACATTGTACCGTTTACACTGGCTGGATATACACGCTTTATGTATTATATATATGAGGATAAGGAATACGTCCACCTGTTATGTACAGTGTTGAGAAGTTAATTACATACCAGAAACGGGAGCTTGTTTTAGAAGCTATACGACGACTGATTTGAATTGTATATTGGCGAAGCTCGTAAAGGGTAAAAGTTCAAAACAGATGACGAAATAAGGCACAGTTGGGGGGACCCGATGTCATAGGGCAACTATGTTCGCGGCGCCAACATTAACTGTCTATTTTATTTTAAACAAACATGTATATTTATTACATGTTTTGTCAAAATATTCCTTATTAAAAAGTATACTTTTTCTATAATACTAAATGCGTTGTTAAGGGTAATTATTTCGACAAGGCCACTAACATTAGCCAAGTTCCAAATTCAAATTCTACCGTTTACATTTTTTTTTTCAAATTTCTTCGAATATGGAATCTCTGTGGTGATAATTTTGACTAATTCGAATAACAATTCAAATGATTAAATTAATCAAGTAACCTAACACACATTGGTGTGTCATTTTGCAATGCAGCAAATTCTCTAAATATATATACAAGTAAACACATGTCTCCCGCTCGGCAGGAATCCGATACTTTTAATGGAGGCGTACAAATCGTCTTATGTATTCGTTGTTTTTACAAAAGATAAAGACAATGACTTGATCTTTTGTTACACTTCAACCGCAAGTGACAAATGATGCGAAACAACCTGAACCAAGAAGAAAGGCCACGGGAGACCAAAGCGGTCTCTTATTGTCTCAACATAAGATTCGAAAAGATTAGAAAGGAGGCAGGACATGAAAACATAACAACCCAAAACCCCAGTGATTAGAGCGCGTTATCAACAATCTAAAGAGCGAGCTTTGCAAACATTTCTTTATTGACTACTTTTAGTTTTGTGAATACCAATGAGAGATATTTTCATTTGAAATGTTTAAAGAATTATTTCATTTTTAGAAACAATAATCTTTTTTTTTTCAGTTTCGTAATTATTTCATTGATTTAATTAGATTTCACAAATATTGCAGTAATTACATTTTCGTTCAGTTCTCCTAAATGTGGTAGGATTTCGAAAAATTCATAAATATTTCCACACATAGGAATCGATCTGAGGGCAGGATACTAAGAACTGTTATCACTAGGCCACAAGGTCGCCTTATACATTTAGAAAAAAATATTTATTGTGTAAAACTGAAAGTACACATGGCGGTCGTATCTGGTTCATTAGCGAGGCTCGAGTGGCCAAAGCCTGCGACCACCGCGCCGCCGCCGCCGCCGCTGCCGCTCGGCCGGCCGCCGCACGCACTCGATCAAAAAACACCCTCAATGTAACATAATATTTCCCAAGCAGCCTTTTATTTATCGGCGGAACGCGGGGGGCGGGGGGCGGCCGGCGCCGCGGACGCCGCTTCCCAGAACCGAGCGCAGACGTGTCGGCTCAGAGCCGTTACATCGCCCCCAAAAAAATTATATTTATGTCGACGAAAAAATCCCGGGACACGACTCGGTTATTTATCTCGAAAGCGGTGTTATGGAGCTTTTTGTTTGGATCCCGATTTGCAGGAATCCGCAGGTACCGTCTCCCGGGGAAAATATTAATTTGTTATGTAATTTGACGGGCGAGGGGCGTGGCCGCAGTCGTTTACAGACGCACGAGAAAAACTAACCACTCGCTAAACAGACCACTTGACGAAACTAATTATAGTACGTGGTCACACTGATTATAGATACGATTGAAATTCTAAATAATTAATTTTTCAAGTTGAAACAAGATAATATAGAATTTGTAGACATTAGACTAAACTGTCAATTTTGTTTAATTTTTTACCTGTACTCAGAAAATGTGACACAAAGTTTCTCACATAATCTTGAATGGGTCCTATGGTTAAAAACCATTTAGATATGTACCGCACTGTTACAAGATAAGGAAATATAATAAAGAAAATACAATTCATTTTTTTTTGTAAAAAAGTTACCACCGAAACACTTCTCAAGTATAACTTGAGGGATTTATCAGAGCTTTAAAAATAACTAATTATTATTTTTTTATCATTTCAAACTGCTATTTATGATTGACAGTTAAAAGAAATAAATTAGGATCAAAAATTTTAAAAAAAAAGTAAAGAATGTGCCAATAATCTTGTTGCGTGAATGCACTTGACACCATAACAAATGGAAGGGCGCGTAACAAAGGGCGGCCAGTGCGTCCTAAGCCGATTGTCGCTACAATGACGTCATCTATAATCGGTTTTTGTCGCGCCCGCTCAAACTAAATCGCGTAAATTGGTCTGTGACCATTGGTTTATATTTCCATACATTTTTTTTTCTATCAAAAGTAGCTTTTTACTTTATTCAATAAAAATCGTGACAAATGCGAAGTTTTTTTTATGTCAATGAACTTAGTATTGGTATACTAAAGAGACCTGTATTAACAGCTAATCTAACAGCCGTGTCAGAAATTACAAAAAAAAACTTCATTATATTTCGCATAAATAGAAAACTAATTTCTCGCGTATTTATAGTAGGTGATGTAACGAGAGGAACGAGCGGGGCACTGCCATGCCAGGTTTTCGATTTTCCCGGTCAATCTATATAAAAGTTTAACAATATAAATAGGAATCTAAACTTTGAACTAGGTGGCGCTATTTTCAAAATCATATTAGTTTATAAATTAGAGTTTCATCAAGACTAGTAAAGAAAGGAAATAAACTATGTAACATATAACACGATTTATTATGTCTGTACTACAAAAATATGGATAGAATCACTCACAGGAGTCACTGTCACTGCCCGAGTAGCCAGCCAAGAGGGAGAGTCCACCACTGCCACTGGCAACACTCACATCACTCGACTTAGTCTCTGGTATTCTTTTATCTGTGTCACTGACATCTTTATCCTTATCTATGGTTTTGGTGACCGGTTCACTTGATTTCTTTTTAACTAGATTAACCAACGGCTTCTTATTTATGACACCTATACTTCTGTTCCATGATTCATTTTTTTTGATATCATTAGATTTTTTAAGTACTTCCATCTTAATACTCTTAATTGCTGGTGCACCTTCATCTTCGACTTCTTCAATAATTTCTTCGGCTACAACCTTGTGTTTGTTTGGATTATTAAACTTTACAGATCTGGAAATGATAATAAAAATTACATTTTATATGTACTTAATATAAGACAAATATTTTATAAAGAAAATCACGAACATTTATCCAAGAAATCTATAATCTTTGTTTAAAGATTTTAGGCTTATCAATGGAGAGGTTTACATTCAGCAGTGGAGCACCTTAGACTGATGATAAAGGGTTATTTTTTTTATATATATTATGTCTTGAGCTCTTTGTAAATAAAATTAAAATAAGTAATGATAATTTTCAAAATTCACTTAACTTTCATAACTCAAAAGTTAGAGAAGCAGGTTCAACTTTTAGTAAAAAAAAAATGTACATACTTGATGAATTCATTATCTTCTCTCTCCTCTCGCGCTTTCCTCTCCTGCACACTCTCGGACTTGTACTGGTTCAACATGCTCTCATAGTCTACTGACTGTTGGCGTCGATTCAATTCCTTCAGATCTTCCAGGCTCTCTAGAAGCTCTATCTCTTGCCTTGACTGCTCAGTTCTGTACTCTGAAAATTGTAGCAAACATTGTTATTGACAGTTACTCTGAATAACATTAAAAAAACATTTATTACTGAATTATAAAAAGGAAATGGGCACAAAAATCATTTGGAGTGTCTGCCTATTTTACTAACATTTGAAATGTGAAGATTCTCATTGATGGATGGCTCCTTGTAAACAGGTACCTCCAAACCAACTTAACAGTTCGAATGGATAGACTTATAGGTTACTAATTTTTTTTATTTTGCACACAAAATTTCATGGTATTGCTAGTATTTTTATAAACTTAAGTTTCTTTTAATAGCTTATATCACCACCATCATCATCATCAGCCTTTGTTTGGCCACTGCTGAACATAGGCCTTTCCCAATGCCTTCTACAGTATGCGGTCCTCCTTAGCCTTATATCATCATCATCAGCCCCTGTCTGCCCACTGTGAGACAGAAGCCTTTCTCAAAGCCTTCCAAAGCGGTCCTCCTTAGCCTTTTATGGCTGTTACAAAATTTTGAAATTAATTTATTTTTATAATCAATCTTTAATGTTAGTTATCAGCATTTACATTAATATACCTAATAATTTCATAGGGTTATTTGCTTCTTCTTCTTTCTGTTCTTCTTCTTCCCGTTTAGCTTGTTCCTCAGCCAGTTTCAGAGCCATGAAGTTCCTTGTTGCGCCTGCTTCTATTTCATAATCTGTATTCTTTGGGTCTGTTTTAAATGATATCTCTTGTAGACATCTAGTACACTGGAATTGTAAAATATTCAGTTGAATTATATATTCTAGTGTTTTTATTTCGAAATACACAAATTACTTAAGTAAGCTAAGTCAATTGCCTGTAGTCTTTCTACTTTTATACATTATGTTATACACACGATTGTAATAAAAAAACATAAAGCATACTTACTTTTATGTAAAATCTATAAATCCTAATGCCTAAATAATCTTCATTTTCAACATCTTCTTTACGGGCATTAAACTTCTTTCCTTTGTAGATGTATTCACCGCATGTAACACAGCGCATATTGAATGGTGCCATCAAACGAACAGTGTATTGACGATTTTTCGCCAATTTCATGCGAGGAATTTTTGACGGATCGAAATCCGGAGGATAGTATTTCTGAAATCGGTAGACTCATGTTCTTAGTAATATCACAAAAGTGCCTCATTACAATCAAGTGTAGTTTTAAAATAGCCTTGGTCATGGTTCTGACCATTTTTCGAAAATATGATAGGTTTACATAAGTTTGTGCGACTCATGGGGTTCACTTAATTGGATGGAGTAAATATTTTACTTACATTCAGAACTTTTCTTTCCGACATCTTTACTTAAGATACTTTATTATTTTATCTGAATTAATAACTTTTAAACAAATGTGAAACAAAAAAGCCCCAAAAGTTTCCAAAAGTTGTTGATTGTTGACAACCACAATTACGTCAAAACTTCAAAATGACACCGACAACACTGTCACAGATAATGTAGTAGAGACGTGGTAAAACCACACGATAAAATACGATAATTCACACAGATAATTAAGTCACGATTTCCAGGGTCGAGTTGATTTATTTAAACACTTTTTTTAAAGTTAAAAGGCTAGATTTCTTAAATCTTTTTCGCCATAGTTTAATTGTTTTTAGAAAGCAAATGTTAAGAGCCTCCCCTTTCTTCGACAATCATTGCGAACAAAACTTTTAAGGGACTATACCGAAGCCCTTAAGAAAAGACAGTAAACAAAGTGCATTTTTTTATTTCAATAATAATCCAACAACGAAAACGATTTCAAAAAACATTTTACTGTGTCAAGATTCACACCCACGGGGACAATTTGGACAACGACGCAATTTAGCCGATTCTTAAAAGAATAAAAATTTTCTGAAAAAAAATTAAAATAAATTGTTTTATTTTGTCACATAAAATTAAACTTCTCTATACATATTCGTAGTAATAGCAGCATTCAAGAGTATGAATTTCTTTTATCACTTGAGATTCTGAGTGACTATTAAAATGATGTTACCGTTCCCTGCGAATGCCACCAGCTGCTATTTCATGTTCAAGCGCTGCAATTTTCTCTTCATGCCGAGTGCGTTGCGCCTGCGCTCGTCTTTGCTGCTCTTCCAGCGCCAAAACTATTTTCTCCAATCGATGGATCTGTTGCTGTTTGCTTTCTAACGTTGAAAATAACTCTTGAATTTCTTCTGCCTTTGCAGCTATTTGTTTGTTTACCTAAAATCACCAGAAATATCTTATAAAGCTTTTAATCAAAATGATTACTCCAAAAATTTGATCTAACTATGTAATTCAAGTAATGATAAACAACAGCTGCGGTAGACATACCAGAAACAATTCGGCAAAAGCTAACAAAACGGAACCAAAAAAACAATAATGCGCTCTTCTAACCTCGTCTACAATTTTCATTCGATGTTCAAGATCTTGTTGTAGAATGGACAGTTCACGACTCTGTTCCGTCTCTTTGTTCTGAAGCATGTTGATCAATTCCTCCCGGACCTGTATAAAATCTTTAATTAAAATAGTATTTATGTTTATTAAAAAATAAATCGATTTCATAATTAGAAGCTATGGTCAGTAAAATAAAGATAATACGTACGCGTATGCCCCATAGTTAAAAATTCGTAATCACCAAATAGAATACTTCGTAATTATTAAAAAAAATAAAGTATTAATGTTGGACCTTGATGACTCTTGCCTGGGCACGTGATGTTTTATCTTGTTGTTCCAACTGCTGTTCTTTTTGCATCAACATTTCTGTTAACTCCTCGTTTCTGTGAACCGCTTCTAGGAGTCCCATTCTCAGATTCATTATCTAAAATATTTTAGATATAAATGTATAGAAAAATAGTGAAATACTAGTGATATATATTTTTAGGGCAAATGTTAAACTATTATTAACTTCACCTCTTGCTGTAATTCTTGATATGCTGAACTATTGGAGGGATCTTGACCTTTCACTGAAACTGGAATGCAAGTTTGCATGTCTCTTACATATTGTTCGTATTGTAGAACTTTTTGTTCACTGGAAATAATAACGGATCATGAGAATACAAAAAAATTGTAACACGTCAAATGGAAATGATTTCAAATGTGTAATAATTTAACAATGAAAAGTCTTACTTTAATTTTATATTTTTTGTCAATTCCCTGATTTGTGATTGCATCTTGCTAATCAGTTCTTCTTTGCTTAGGAGCTCGCCCGCCAGTTTCTGTTGCATTCCCATTTTGTTATCAGATTCCTATAAAGATATATGAACGTATATCGAATTGAATTATGTATAAACAATCACCTTCACAAAGTTCGTCAAAAAACGAGTCTGGTATATAGGACTGAAAAGAAAATGATTGCAAGTTTAAAAAAAAACTGATGTCCAACAATTTCACGGATATTTTTCAAAATTCCTTTTACATCTTACTTCTACGACAGTTTAAACATATTGAATTGTTTTTTATAAATACTCAAAACCAATAATCACAGTGATTTTTGTGAGCGTTTCCAAAAAGCGTATTTTTTCACGTTTGCACGCAATAACTTCTTCTTCTGTCGCACGCAATGTGTCCTTAGTCGCGATCAGATCGGCTCTTAATTCCATTTCCCTTTCAGTTGGAAGATCTACATAAGACAAACAACAACAATTTAATCCTTGAAAATCACTTTTGAATGATAGCGCCGTTAATATACTTTGAAAAATATAAACGTGATTACAAACGTCCTAAACTTTTTATATTTTATTGGTTGTCAGATTTTTACCTGGATTTGGTTTACTATTTTCCAGCTCAGCTACTTGAATTTTCAATTCCTCGATAGTATTCAAACTTTCTCTGTAAGAATCTTCAAACATAATCTTCATCTCCGTTTCTTCCCGCTTTCGACTTCGTTCTTCTTCAAGAGTCGATTTAAGTTCTTTGATTTTATTATTCAACTCCTGTACTGTATTTTGACTATCCGAAACATTTCTTTGCAATTGCTCTTTCATTTCATTTAATCTAAAAATTAAAGATTTAGATACTTAACGATTTTTCTTGACAAAATTTCACAATCAATTTCATAAGTGCTTATATGTATGTGCAAAGTAAAATATTTAAATAAATTGATACATACATAAGTTAGCTGTGAGGAAATTTGTTCAATGCACAATAAAGAAGTTTGTGTAGGAACTACGATAAGAAAAACAATTGTAAAACTCATTACTCTGTCTGCAATGCGTCACGTTGCTGTACAACGTGGTTGTTGGTCATCTCCCCGGTCTTCAAAGATTCCTTTAACTTTCTTGCTCGAGCCTCTAGCTGAACTTCTTTTTGGCGACTCTAGAATTAGCACAAAAATTTCATGAAGCGAGAGAAGTGGCGACCATGAACTGAGAACAACCGTAATCTCTTACAACTTCTCTATGATAAAGTACCTGATCTTCCAATGACTTTACTGTCATTGTAAGGCTAGCTATACTAGCTTCTGCTTCCCGTAGCTGACGGTCCATTTTGTTAACTCTCAATCGCGACTGACGCAGCTGGGACTCCGTGTTTCCCAGCTTCTCTTTAAGGACCAATTTAGAGGCACGCTCCTCTTCCAACTCGAAACGAGTATCCTGTTATAGCGCAATGGTTTGTATGAGTCAACAACAGGTCAGATAAACAAAATATTAGGGTTACATTTTAGAGCTCTACTTCTCCTGGCGTTTAAAGCAATAAAAATACTTGTAAATGAATATCGTACCTCTAAAGCTTTAGCTAACTCTGTTCCAGTTGAATTAGCAGAGTTGATCTCCATGGCTATAGCAGCGTTGACTGTGATGTCTTGCCTTAGATGGGCGATCTGCTTCACTAGCGATTCCCCCACAGTCACCAGGAGGCCGCGCTCTTGGCACGCGCGTCTAGGAAATAATAAGGATCTTCATTGAATACCATTTAATTATTTTGTAAAAATAAAATTTGTAGATTTGAATTTGAACATGAAAATAAACTGGGTAAAATGTACTTGCGCAGTTAAAATTGACAATCTTTAGCAAGAACATTCTCGAATCAAGGTTTTTCTGGTAGTAACTAGAACTTCGTTTTTTTTAATTAAACGTTCAGTATTGATGTTGAATAATTTGAATTAAATAATAGATTACTTTAATAATTGCGTAATTCCCTGTAAAGAAGCATCAGCTTGCGTCTTCAGATCGCCAAGCTGCTCGCACAGATCGAGCCCTTGCTTGTTGTAAATAGTTATACGGCTCAAGTCCTCCTCGTTTATTGTCTCCTCCTGTGGAGTTGTACGTCACTAAAGCTGTCGTCTACAATCCCGTTCGCATGAACTTTAATTTGATTGAAATCCTACGCGCTATTACTGGTTGTAATCTATCTCTATTCGAAATTTAAACCAGATTCGTGTTGTCGTCCTGGTGACGTCATAACAAACGTTCCTCCAATCTCTCGCATTTATTAAGAAGAGTTAATCAATACCAATAATAACGCGCGATAAATGCTACAGACTATGATCAAAGAATTTGTTGCTCATTTCTCAATATAAGAAACACTTCTACTTAGTTACACATATTAAAATTTACTAATTTTCAACGGCCGGATGGCCGAGGTACATTGTATTAACACTGGCCGTTGTATAACATTATAATTATATAGTTAGTCGAAATATTGAAAAACTAACGTTTGCTATTATTTCCTTGACCCAATCGATGACCTCTTGGCGCGCGGTGAACGCTTGTAAACATAAGTCGGCAAAATTTCCGGGCAAGTTCAACACCTTTCTGTCCCATTCCGATAAAACGTCATCGTCTGTTAAAAATCCAAATGACAATTATGTAACATTTTTAATGTACCATCAATTTGTTTCTACTAACTTCCTAGGAATAGTTATGTTCATAATCTTGTAGTATACTCGCATACGCTTGCGGTGTTCTACTTAAAAACAAATGCATTGTCCGCAAACTCTGCTCTTTCTCACAATTTAACGAACGAGGAGCACACTGACCAACTTTTTCCTCACAAACATATTTAATAACTGCATCTTAGGCGCTCTTGAGTCCGCATCGTTGACTCAATACATATGAAGCATTCAAGCGAGTATAGCTCTTACGTGGAACACCGGGAACGGACGCGTTGGTGCTATGGTAATAACCACCTATGGGTGGTCTTGCATCGTAATTAACCTCAGGAGCTTAACTGTTGAAAATTCTAATTAAAATAAATTACCAATTGGTGCAATTGCTTTAATAATCTCCCCCGCTCCCTCCGCGGCAGGGTTGCAGTTGCGCACCAACTGTGCAACTTCAGTAGCCGCCCAGTCTGCTACGTTGAAGATCATCAGCTCCTGTTGGTTCAAGCCCTCGCCTTCGCCAGATTTGCCTTCCTTTATCATACGGTCGCGTAAATTTTGCAGATTGTTGAATATTTCCAATATTGCTTGCTGTAGGACGTAAAATACGTTAAATGTTCCTAATCATTCAACTACTACGATGTCTTCGTTTCGAAATTTTTATTGACGATTCTAGTTATATTGTAACTTAATCATAAGTACGTAAATCAATTTTTGTTTTATCATGTTGATATTAAACGGTTAATGCTTACCTGTTTCAAATCCAATTCCTTCTTCAATCTATTAAACTCTTCTTGCTTATTAACAAACACTGAAGATATGTCATTAGGGTCCTGATTCTCGTTCACCACTGGTTTCTTTTGTTGGGGCTTTGGTCGTACGGGTGATTTCAAAGCTGTAGTATTCTTGGGGCGCGGCAGAGCAGACTGGCGAGGTGTATGTGGACGACTGGAGGTAGGCTTTGCTGCTGGCGCCGGTTTCGACGGTGTCATTGGCCGACTCAATACTTTTGGGTTTCGAGAAGCATTCGAGTGTACACTTTTCGGTGTTTGAGGACGACTACTGACTTTAGACGAGGGTTCAGTTTCCCACTTTTCGTTTTCTAAAATGTATTCAAATTAATTAACTTGATATTATTAACCGAATTAAAATAAACATTAGATTTAAGTCTCACCAGAAGTTAGATTCATTTCACTGTCATTTGCTGTTTTGTATTCGTCGCTCGTTATAATTTCTGTGGGTAAAACACATTGTTTCTTAATTTTAAGTATATGTATAGATTATTTCCAATTTGTTTTAATAACAAGTAACGAAAGAAGTCATACTTTTAAATGGTACTAAAATATTAAAAACTCAAAATAGTTAATAGCAATAGTTACTGATAGTGTCGTGCAGATCGTTTATCACAGGCGGTTCCGACGAATTACCGTCCAAATCAATTGACTCAATTCTTACTTCTTTGCTACCTTCACTTACAAATTCTTCAGTGGGATGATAAATTTCACGTGGTGCCTAGGGATGTTTAACATGTATTTAAATATATGTATAGAACGTAGAGTAAATGAGATGAGTCTATCCCTACTGGTCTATCTATTATTCCTACCTTAGCAAGATTTGCTTACCTCTTCGTTGACATTAGTTTCTGTAACTGCTTGAGGTACTTCTATCACATTATTGGTGCTTTTAATAACCTAAAAGAAACATTACTCACTTAACAGCTATAAAGACTTTTTTAATAAAGATTCTCACTGGGATTACAAATAAAGATAAATTCGATAAAATTTGTTCATATGTTTATTATTAGTTGCTGAACGTTGCTGGCACATTGAACAAAATATTGTCGTTTTAAAAATGAATACCTTATCGTCAGTTGTTGATTCCAAATGTGGTTGACTGCGAAGATTAACAGCTTTATGCTGAAACAAAACAGACAAATTGAGAACCTCATCCTATTTGAAGTGGAATGATTATGAATTAAACGCTCAGAGTTTACATCGTTCAGCAAAATGTTAAGCTATGTTTAACATACGGTTTGATAATAAACTTCAAGGCTTTTAAACCTAGTCTTAACGACATTTAGAAAAAAAGCTTACCTTTAGTGGTGAGACGGGCGCGCGGGTGGTGGCGCTGCGAGCGGCGCGCGCTGACGACGCGGCAGCGGTCCGGGGTGCCGCGCGCTGAAGTCCGTCTATACATTAAAATTAAAATATTCTATTTTACTTAATTAAATTATTATTCTAAAGAAGCAAAGAGCGGAGGTAGCTATGAATATGTTATGATTATTTTTTTGACTATTATTTTAGTCAGGCAAAACTAATAGGTGACGTAATATTGTCAATTTTTTTTCTAATCGTTATAAATACAAAGAAATAGGCACTTTCAAACCTTTCATTTTAAAATACCTTAAGGATTTCTTTCCCATACATGCTTTTCATACTCACGCTCCTTTGGGGTCGTAAATAAATACTTACGTAACCTGTCCTTCTGTTGTCTAGCGGCACTAGCCATATTTCTGAATCAAAGTATAATTTAGGAAAGATGCTTGAGATCAATTTTAGATAATCTAAAAAAAAAACAACTCAATTTTGATGTTATGACATATTGAAAACTATTTGTTGAATGTCTGATATAGTTCTATTTTCGAAAATACTTTCGTTTACTTTACCTTGTCATCGTGACTATGGAGAGCGGTTTTAGTTTGTTGCACCTTTTCATAGCAAACGGTAACCAATCTCATAATTGTTATATTTAAGAATATACTATCTTGTATAATAAAGAAACTGAAACTCTCTAAAAATAGGAAAATATTGCTTGTTGATTATTTCAAATTGCCTTTATGAAGTTTCACTACAAAATGAAAACCTCCTTTATACATAACTAGTTATTGATAAAATATTTCAATTGATCAATAACACAACGAGTCCTGTAAAAAGCTCTTATAAAAATTAAGCTTTTAAAATAATTTACGTTATAAAATCGTAAGAACTTTAATCCATTTATTATAAAAATCTCAATATTAAATAATTGGGTTACTTAATTGTAAGCTTTTTGGTGTCAAAGTCAAACATCAAAAAACAAGACTGGCCATAATTACTTATTTATTGTCTGTATTGAAATGTCATTGGCATCGTTTTAGGATTGTTGATTTATAAAATTTTAGTACATAATTTCTATATATTTTAAAAATCCTTGTGTAAATATAATGTGAGAGATCATGTCCAAGGATTTGACAGATAAGGCAAGAATACAGGGTGAGTGTTCGCTTCTGGCACGTAAGTGACGTCGCACGCTAACCCTACCGTACACATTGCCCTCGTTAACAAGAACATAGGTCTTCTCCATCGATTGCCACGATGTCCACAGAGCTTTATTATAATTGACACAGTATATCACCTCACCAACTCTTTTTGAAAAAAAAAACTATATGTTGCAAATATTATGACAGCACCTGCTGTGAGTATGTACAAGGGATACCGGATACCCATAAAACATAACGGACGTGAATGATTTAATCTAACTTGCGCAATTACCAGAAACCCTCATAATTTTAATCAATATCATTTCATATACAATTAAACATTATTATATCCCACTAGTACTGGAGTTTAGTTATATACAGTGAAAATTGTATAGTCATACGTTTATTTAAATTACTTCTTATATTCTATACAAGTACGGTGAACATCTCTGTGTTTTAGATATTATTGACGCAGCTAGAATGCCATTAAAATGCCGCATACCGCGTAGCGTTCGCACCGACAAGCGAGGAATAATTCCATTTTCAGTTAACAGAACCAAGATCAACAATAACGATGTAATTATAAAATTTTACGTTAATTCTCCTACATCCTGTATAACAGAGGGCGTGGTCGAGTCGCCTGCAAGAGAGTATCATTTCATCCCTTTCATTCACTTTGTAAAAACAGAGATGTCAAAATGTGTACAAATATATCGACAGTTTATTTATTTCTAATTAATGATTCCTTCATAATTATTTTAAGATGAAGCAGAGGTCTATAAGTCGCGGTAGAAACGACAAGGTGCAGGTCAATGACATGACACGCTCCGGCCGACTGGAGCGGGACAGGGTGTCCTCAGCCTTGAAAGTAAGATTGCCTTAGACGTTACCATGGCCTTTCACATATCCTCACACTCAGTGTCTTTCTTAAAGGGAACATCGTTTATACGGTCAAGTTCAAGTGTTACTAGTTTAAATTGACAGTAACAAAGTAATCTATTTAATTTATTAAAAACAATAGAACGTGAAAAATGTTATAAAAAATAGTTTGGTAAAGATTAAGTATTTTCAGAGGCAACAGCCACCGATATCAAGACGCATTAGTGACATTCAAAAGAATAAAACTGCGTCACCAGTTATAATGGTGCCCGTGCAACAGGTCAAATATTCAAATCACTTTATACATATTTTCAAACGGATAATGTTAAAGTATAGAAGTAAAACGAAATTATGTAGCTCTTTTAATAATAAATATATAGTTAGACAGAGTACATCACACGAATTGTTTCACGCGACACGATTTTGACTTAGCAGAGCGTAGAGGGATGCAAATGAGGTCACTGGTCACGCGGCTCAAGGAAAGCCCACATTTTAATAAACACTATATTACTTTCTTAACTATTAAAACTGTTTACTTTGTTTCTTGAAATGTATAGTAGTAGAAATCAATAATAAATATTAAAACAATATCGTTTTTTTAAAGCCAAAAGCTGTAAGAACTTTGTACTCGAACAAAAACACTGGACGATTACCAGATCAGGTTAGTAGTGGGTTTAAAAAAAAAAACAAAGTTACCAGGAGTTAAGGAATATAAAATATCTTACTAATATAATAATTATGCTACAGGACACAATAAACCAATATGAAGAGTTGGAACTCCAGCAGAGTGAATCGAATGACGTATATAGGGACATGTCTGTTTATGGTAATATATTGAAAAATAATTAAACATCTCCATACTGTTAAATAAAACTAGAAAAATGCAACATTTTGTCCGTAATTTAAACTATATGTTCGCCGCACCTTTCTTTTTGGTATCAAGAGAATCTTCGAATAAGTACCATGTTGTTTGTGGGAAAGACAGGGATATATGAGATTCCTACTCACTAAAACCTCCTCGATGGTCATCCTCAAGTTCTACTGCAAGGTTTCTGGAATCTCCAAAAAACCTGTGCATAAAGCTACTAAGACCTATGATCTACTAAAATATTAATACTCATTAAAGTACCAACGTTTCAACGAAGATAAATAAGGAAAAAAAATAAATCAATCTAAAATGATTGTCAACAATTGCTTTGCTTGCAAATATTTAGAATTAACTAAATATTTCGAGGAGGATGAGGGTAACGCAGACGAAATTAACAATGATGTAATATTTCTGTTCAAATTGATAGATACAAGAAAAACGGATAGTGAAATAAAACAAGACATTGTATCTGAATGGATAAAAAGAAATGACGACTTTAAAAAAATGAAATGTGAATTGAATCAGAGACAGGTATGAACGTTAAAACCTTTTTTAAAAATGTTTACATCCAATATGAAAAAGAACGACTACCGTAGAACCTTCGTTTAGATATAATATGAGAAATTTACACTATTTTTTTATTAAAGTAATCATTAGATATCCGTTCGTAGTTAGGCAGTAAGACTGAATTACAAATACCATTGTTATCTTTCCAGAGATCAATATTGGATCTTTATGCTTCTCTTAATATAATGCAAAAGAAGATGGTAGCGGCAGGACACAGCGCGGACGTGCCGCTCGCTGACGACCTACACATCATGAATGTCGCCAATATGACACCCGAGCAGTTACTCAAACTATGCGCCGAAAGTTCCAAGATAAAAACCAACATTAATAGTTAATACATTCTTGTTCTTATCCTTTACTATTGAAAGTTGATTCTTATTGGTAATCTATTTCTATCATACAAGATAGAAATCCTTATATAAAAATGTTTCGTTATGGTTGGCACACCAAGCCAAACGAGACTTTAACAAAAAAAAAGTTTTTATTTCTTAGGTAAGAAATATGAATACAATATTTTATAAAAGAATATGTTTAAATTAAATTATTAAATCTTTTAGTTCTTGACGAATTACCCTTGGATAATAGAATGGTTTTAGATAAATTATATAAAATACCAGAGAAATTATTTGCTACATGCGAACAGGCTTTAGATAACAAGAAAACAATAATCGATTGGCTTGACTCGTTGAAATCGCAGGTACGTATTGCAGCGGTATTCATTTATTTATATTAAAAATAAAGTGACAAAGTCTAAAGGAACATTGTACTTAAAATATAGTCATATAAAATTGTTACACGACAAATGTTTTAGGAATTTAGACGTTCCTCTAAGCAGACTAAATAAAAACTTCAAATGAAATATCATTTAATTCGACATTTGTAATATTTCTATTAATTCATAGATTAGTGTTCAGAATCTGAAACAGAAAATTCAAGAATATAATATGAAAAATGATATGTTGGCTGGTACTTTTAAAAAGATTAAAAGCGAATGTATGACGCAAGTACAAGAAGTTGAATATTATATTAGGTGAAGTATATAGATATAGTAAGAGTAGCATCCTGTACTGCTTATATAAAATTATATTTACTTATTAGAGAAAGAGTGAACGATACAATGGCACTTCATTTACAAACCGAAAGTTTAACATATAAATTGTCGGAGCTAAATTCACACAATGCTGATCTACAGAAGCAATTGAACAATGTCGAACATTTAAAAACCTATTCTAATAAAAATAAAGCGGTAAGACATCATCTTGATTTATTCGATAAATTCTATTTTAGTTCATTTGTAGTTTAGATAGATTTTAATTGATTTGTTTACTTTACAGTTTAACTTTTTATGTATTTTTTTGATTGTCTTTTTATTGTTTGAATCGTAGTTTTTTAATTCCATTTCACACAGTGTTGATGCACAGATGCTGTACGCAAGATGTGTTTATCTGTTATTATGAAATTATTTACGTAATTATGTCGATAAGCCTAAGGAATGAATAAATTTTACTCAAGTTACTAATTACAACTTAGGAAATAGAAAAGGAGTTAAAAGAGAAACAAAAGGCTATAAAGGAGCGTTTGTCGAAGGCCGAAGGCCAAGTTAAGATGGAGGCTGAACATGCGAGCCAATTGGAAGCCGCTCTGAATAAAGTCAACACGGAGTTAGAGGCTAAGACGGTCTTTATAAAACAATTGCAAGAGCAAGTATGTGTCCCAAATATTTTACCAGTTTTAATGAGAGTTGAAGAACTTACGTTTTTTCTTTACCTTACTTAATTACACTTACTATGTAGCACTTAATGGTGTTTAGATAGTATAGTCTTTTGTTGGTTTATCATTGAGTTTGTAACATGAATATATTTTGAATAGAATGAAAGAATAAAAAGAAACTATGATGACGAATTAAAGAAACTGAATGAAGCCGTTATAGAAAATACAATGAATTTAGAACAAATAGCACAAGACCGGGAGAAAATACAATTTGAGTAAGTTGTCATATTCTATTCGTGACGCAGAAATATTGGCAAAATTGGTACTTGTATATAACTGCATAAGAGAAGAAGTTTTGACGAACTCTGTGTAAGAGGATATGGGTAGGACGGGAGTGAATTCGGATATGACGACTGATAGAGATGTATGGCAGAGAACATACTGTGCTCTCTACTGTACTCCGTGAGGAGGAGAGGATGTTAACTAATATTAATATAGTTTATGTCATGAGATAAACTATCTTAACTTATTAAATTATAAATGTCGTTGGACATCACCTGTTTTCGTAATGCCCTACATAAAATAATAGAATATTAAATATTAATTTAAAAACAGGAAAAACGATCTGGAAAGCAAACTGGCTCAGCTTACGATGTATTATAATGAATCACTCAACAATACAAAGGCAGAGCTTAAAGCTAACATGGCGAAACTAAGTGATGCTGAGACCAAGTATAATATAGAAATTGAGGAACAGATAAAACTTGCATCAGAGTATAGGAACCAAGCGTTGGAGGCGGAGTTACAGAATAAACTGCTTCTACAGAAAATAGACGAATTGGAGTACGCATCAGGTAAGCTATTAGTTATATTTACTAGAGCCACAAAATTATCAGTGGTACAATCGTGGACAAATGGCCCTATCGAATGACTAAAATTATTGTAGGTTTGCTTATTTAAAGTAAAAAATGGTGAAGTTTATCAGCAACGTATTCCATTTTATAAATTACTGATGTCTAATTTTAATAAATAGCTTGCATGAACGTGAAGTGGCAAGTAGTAATTAGTTACTTAAATTATTTTACAGCTAGCGCAAAAGATATGAATATTGAAATCAATGATATAAAGACTGACCTAGAAAAGGAACGCGCTGAAACTAAAAACTATAAGAATATATTGTTACAACAGACTGAATCACTTCGTGAAATGGAGGTTAGTTACGTACGTGTAAGATCTTTAACACGTCTATACTTAATTAACATTGTTTTTTTTTTTATTAGTTTAACCTCAAATTATCCCAAGAAGAGAACGAAATAATGAATCGAAATATATTAGACCAAGAAGAATATATAAAGGAGCTTAAAAATCATGAAGAAGTGTTGAAAGCACAACTACAAGATAGGTTATTTTTTTTTAATTAAAACTGTATATGCAGTAGTAAAATTTAAAAATCCAATCTGCCACGATAGTGCATTATAAAAATTAATAACACCTCTAATTCACAGTGAATCTAAAATGGAATACTATGAGAAGGAGTTGATTCAATTAAAAGATCATATTGTACAATTGCAAGAACAGTTTGGTGGATTAAAAGATATTAACGAACTACACGAAACGGTATTTATTTATGTTTTTTTTTAAATTAATTCTTTGAATAGTTATTATTAACAAAAACGACTAAGTAACAAAATAACACCAAGAAAAGGCTCTGGCATTATCTTGTTAACCAACACAATAGCAGTCGTTGTCTTATTTAATCAAGAATACGTATTCATTTATTTAAAAAAAATGCCAATATTAAGCAGTATTTAGCTAAGACCAATATGCAGGCCCCATTTGACCAAACTAAATATTGAAAATAGTCTCCTTACAATAGTTTCTTGCTTTCATATTTAAGTTAAAAAATCAAAAAGAGGAACTAACAAAAGTCAGTAACGAGAACAAGGAAATGTCTGAAACGATTCGAAATAAGTTAATCGAATTAAATGAAGCGTTGGAAAGTAACAAAATACAAAAACACAAGTTACATGAAAAGGAGGGTCTCATAAAAACTTTAATAAAATCAGAAGAAGAACAGTGCAACATTATTAAACAATTAAGGAACAATTTGGACGTCCGGAGCAACGAAGACTCTGAGGTTTATACTATTTTCAACGAATAGATAACAGCACAGGACTGGTCATAGTGGCTATGGTTGGGGGAGGCCTACTGTTCACTGCTGAACCTTTGACTGATGATGATGATGAAGAGATAAAAAATGTTTGTTGATTTAGGGAGAACAGGACAATTATCTAATTTAGTATATCAATGCATTTGTAATAATCTATTTTTATGCATTTGTTAACTTAAATTGTATCTTTAAATGTGAATATTCCAGGTTACCAAGGAGCTCGAAGTTAAGAAATTGGAAATAAATAATCTTGTTAATAATTTAGAGACTAGAAAGCAACAAATATTACAGTTAGAGAAGATTGTATTGACCTTGGAGGAGAAAGTTCGCAAATCAAACTGTATGAGAAAAAAATATGAAGAGAAAATTAATTTGCTAGAAACGAAAATTGGAATTTACGAATCACATCAATATAAAGAAGGCGTTGTTGCAAATTCGAAAAATCTTAGTAAATTTTTAAAACTTCTTGAAGAAGAAATGGAAACTCCCATAGATGTCCAAGATATAAATAATGAACAATTGTCAGAAGGTCATAAAAACAGTATTACATCAGATAAAGATCGACATCAAGGACGACGAGTACCCAATGTGCTTGAGCAAAAAATGTTACTCAAAAAATTTGCCTTAACCGATAATGTGGTCAAAAAGGCGAACATTACCCAGAAATGTGATTTATTCAATGGAGACCATTTAGATCGTAAAGAAATTAATAATAAAATGGAGAGTAACAGTCAGAAAGGGAAAACGTGCGGCTTGGACGTGGAAACGACTGAAGAACCCAAGCGAAAGGTTGTTAGCAATCATTTACATGACAAAATATTATCAAGAAACTTGCAAGCACTATTGTATGGGAAGCATCTGAACGATAAAAAGGACAAAATGTTTGTACTGGCTGGTCATAGACTTTAATTTTTTTTGTACTTTCTTGTTTATATCTCTATATTGTTGTAATCTTTAATAATGTACTGCTTTTTTACTAAATTTTTAACATCAGTTTATGCGCTTTTCTTGATTTACCAAATTCATAAGGAGTTAATACTTCGGCTCTAATTTTAAAACAAATGAATAAGGCACCGCAACGATTTTATTACTATAAGTTTTAAATGATAGGATTGAATGAGAATGGATATTTTCAACAAAAAAAATCTGAAAAGAGGAAACCAAATATCTTAAAATAATCGGTGTAATTACAATGATTGATCGGTCGACAGGGTGTTTTGCGATCCAGGGCCCAGGAGGCGAAGAATTTGTCTTTCCAGCATAGCCTTCCTTCTTTCCAGCTGGGTGCGCACCTTGCCCTCCCTCTCCAGCTGCAAGCTCTGCATTAAGATAGCGCTCTCGAGTTGAAGCACCCTTGCTCGCTCCGTCTGCAGCGCCGACCACATGTCGTTTGCATCTTGGCATAAAGATGACACGACGTGCGATGTCTGGTATTGAATGTACATAAGTTGAACACTTTTAAACGCATAGCAAGCGTTTTTATCTTATGGAAATAAAATAGGCCTAATGAAATAAAGAACAACGCACCGTAGCTTCATCTAATTCCTTGGGCTCGTGCTGTTCCTCGAGCTGCGTGGCGAGATCGCGTCGCGCACGCGTCACCTTGGCGAACATGTCCGCCGCGCGCTCGTAGCGCTCCAGCATGAGAGCGCGCGATGCCGCCGCCGTCACCAGCGCAGACCGTTCGCGGCTCAGTGTCGCTACTTGCATTTGCATCTCTAGCAACTGACAACAAAAACAACGAGCAGTTACTTCCGAGTTACGCTTACAGCCAATTTTAAAACAAGAGTGACCCTTAAAAATATCCTAATGAATAGTGTATGTAGAGTTAGATGGCGATAAAGTTACACTATACCTTTGAAGTAATTAACCCACCTCGGTTCTAAGATCTTGGTAAGGCGTATCTCGGGAGTAACAGTCATAATTCCTCAAGCGCTTGACTTCAAGACGTAAAGCAGCTAATTGCGTTTCATACTCTGACATACTTTGTTCCCTGTTAGTAATATTAGGAAATTAAAGTCATATTACTTTTATAACCCAAGTACTTAAGTTATGATATCGCTTACATTATCTTCTCATTCGCTCGCTGTTCATCGATAATGGATTGCAGTTTTGCTATTCTCTGTTCTCTGTCCAATAGCTCGGTAGCCATTTTGTTATCGTTGTCCCCTTCTATTTGCTACAAATATAATTGATATTCGTAAAAAAAATTAACAATTATAAGGAATATATCAAAGAAACTCTCGTCTTTGCTATTTTAATAATGATTGATGACAACTGCAAATCTCCAAGAGCAGGACTAGTAACAAAACGTTAACACTTACTGCAATTCTAGATAGAGAATTTAAAAAGTTATCCTTGTCGGTGCGAGTCTGTCGGAGCTCCTCCTCGACCCTGACAAGCGCGGCGCGCGTGTCCTGCAGTTCCTTCCAAATTTCAGTCTCCCCGTCTGAAGGCTCTCCTTCTATACGATTAATAGGATACTATACTTTGACTATTTGTCTATTGATGATATGCTTTTACCAGAGACAATCAAAACCCGCTGTGAGAAATAAAGTTGTGCATACCTTTAGAAGGTAGGTAGTCAAGACAGTGTTCTTTTTCTATATTCAAAAGCTTCGTACATCGTTCTTGGATAACAGATAGTTGTTTCTCCAAATCTTTAACTCTATCTTGAAGCGCGGCTGTACGTGATTCAGACTCCGAATATGCTTTTTCCTAAATAAAAAAAAATAAGATAAACTTTTTTTGACATCCATTAATGTTTTCAAAAATAATCGATTCAATTGTTATGGTTTCGCATCGGTTCTATTATTAAATGAATTTAATGTTTCGAAACCTTTTCATATAACTTAGCCTGCAGCATGTCAGCGCGATTCCGTTGCTTGACTTCCCGGTCGGAGACAGCGTTTTCAGTCAGGTCTAGTTGCTCACGCAGCTCTTTAACCCTTTATAAGTTTACTTTTTAAAACTCGATAATCAAGCATGCATTTAAATTTAGGCTATATTTAACTAGCAAATATAAGTAACCGTAGTTCGAGGGCGTCCCGCTGCTGTGACAATGCTTCGATGGTCATTTCTCCAGTTTTGGACAACTCGATCAATTTCTTTGATCGCGTATCGTAGCTCAGTTCACGATGACGATACTAAGAACAGAAAGATATAAAGCACATTTTATAACACTAAGTTTATAATGAACAATCGCTACAATTAATCTTCATATATGTTTCTAGGGTTTTGGAAGGAATCATCTATCTTCCGATCTCACCTATGAAAGAACTTCTATGAAAGTGTTTGCTCCAGTACTCTCGATTCAGGAAACGTGCATACACAAGTATAGATTTAGTTTTCACAATTACAATAAAATAAAAAGCTTTCAAAGTGATACGGAGCTAATTCTATACAAAATAATTCAGTATTAAATACTTATTCTAATCATGTTGTTTACCAGTTGTTCCAATTCCTTCTGTTTGCGCTTCGCCGCCTCCAGCTCCATCTTTCCTTCCTTGACCTGCTTTTCCAAATTCACGATCCGACTTCGTGCGACGCGGAGCATGCTCTCCGCAGTCGACACTATTTCCCTTAAACTTTCTTTTGCCGATTTTTCTTTGGTCAGCTGTTCTTGTAATGCCTGTTTTAATAAATTTACTTTAGTCGCCGATGGGTCGAATTTAGTTCATAATTCATTATCATTCTTTTTTATTTTTCTTTTACAACTTCATGCATTTTATAATTATACACGTATTAATAAACAATTGTGTAATATAATGACAATGATATATTAGTAAGAAAATTTGACATAACCTGATATTTGTAACTATCTTCTGCCTTTTCAACTTCTTGTCCTTCGCCATCTTTTTTGTTTTTATCTTCAAGTTTATCTTGCAAAATTAAATTTTCGTTTTCTAAACGTTCGACTTTCTTCACTAAAGTTTCACGGTCAACCCACGACATTCTGAAATATAGTCATAACGTAAGTAGCAAACAAAATAACAACTTCAACTGTTTATGAACTATGTCAAACGTTACTTAGCCACATCGAAGGACTGCTTTATTTTTGTCTTAATGTTTTCTGTTAACGTTACCACCAGTTTCTTTATATTCTCTGTTTGTGCTTCAAATTCAACGTTTTTGTTCTTCCATTCGGTGTTCTGTAAATAAATTAACCTTTAACCAAACTCGTTGTTATGGTTACTTAAGTGTTTTCATAGTATAGTCATCTCTTACTAAGTTTATTTTAAGAGATACTTTTAGAGGACGTTTACAGAATTCGAATTAATAAATGAAATGCTAGAAAAATGCTGAATTAGGCGCGACACTAACTGTATGTATGCTGGGTCGTTCTGGCCGGCCCTTGGACCGCCAGAGCTGCAAGATCTCGTTGCGACGTATCATGATCTCCGAGTTCACGGCGCGCACCTCGTCGGGGATCACGCTGAGTAGGGAATGCAACCGTCGCAACATCTGCGGACCTGGATCCACAAATTGAAGAGAATCGTGAATTGAATTTCTTAAAATCGTTTAAACTCTTAATGTATAAAAATGCGTACCAAATCCCTCATTGATTTCAATACTTTGTAAAGACGCTATGTCATTTCTTAACAAGACAAGTAGATCATTCGCCGGCCAACCGGATATCGTGAGCAATCTAAGGTCCCCGAGATTATTATCGTTGATTCCACATCGAGACTCTATCTGTTTCAAAGATGTGTACGTCTCTATCAGCATATTCTAAAACAAAACAGGTAAAAATGAATTTACTCATTCCGCTGTCATAACAACCCACAGAATATCTCGGCCTCCGATGCCAGAGATCGTCGACGCCTCCACAATAAAGTTTCCGAAAATACTAGAAAAATTCTTGCAATAGACTTAAAAACCTAGCATCATCTTTGCTATTGTCCTTGTATCTTCCAACAGTCTATAACATCTAAACTAGTTTTAACCGCGACTTTATCAACTTTTAATAAGCAGATCATTTCTTTATCTCGTCAAAATACTAAGTATATCGGATATACAATCTAATTAATATATCATACTGATTAGATACGATTAGATTCGCCATTGATGAATACCTCACGGAGGACATTGTCATTATCATCATCACCATCTTCTTCTTCATCATCATCATCATAGTCGTCGTCGTCATCATCCTCCTCCTCCTCCTCGTCATCATCATTATCATAATCAAGATCTTATATAACATCTTACCTGTTGACTTAGGACGTTCCGACGTAGCTTGATAAACTCCCGTCTCTTACCGGCGTACGAGCGCATGGTTTTTGAAATAACCGACGGCGGCAAAAGTACATCTTTATCTGAAAATTAAACAAGCCTAAACAACACTTAATACTTTTTCATGTCCTCTAGAGTGTTTTGTTTTCTGTACTCGGAAGTGTAATACTAAATCTGGAAAGACATACATTTTTTTAAAAATTGAAAACATTAATTACTTTATCTAGTATGACATCATCAACGGCGTTTGTTGGCCCACTGCTGGACATATGCCTTTCCCCAACGCCCTCCACAGTATGCGGTCCATCAAGTGTGACATGATATATAATAGTACGAATTAAAATTGACCTGTTTCCGTTAATGTCAAGTTGGCATAATCATCTTCGGTGTGTAAATGAACCGGTGATGTAGTGCGTAACTTTTCTTCTGCCTTCTTAGCCACCTTTAAACGAATTTACAATATATTATAGAAATGTATAAAACTATATAATATAGCGTCTTAACATAACACGACTGCTGCTAGCAAGCTGAGAGAAGCATTGAGTTGCAGATCATCAGCACTTCAGTTAACACTTTCAATGCCACTATGGTCTTGTATGAAGCACTCACAGGGCCATCCGTCGGCACTGTCTTTAATAATCCAGAATTAAATCTATATCTATGTTAAATTCCATTCAAATCCTTTAGAGATAATTATCTTCTTGTCTACATTTTTTTTTCGCCAAGCATCGATGTCCAGTATTCTAATATTACTGCCATCTATTATTCAAATAAAATAAACCACGTACATTTGTAGGGGACATACTTCGATGTCTTTTGCCGACAACAAGTTTCTTCTGCACAGTCTGCCTCTGTAAAGGAAAGCAATTACTTTCAGTTGTTTTCGTTTTACATTAACTCATGTCCCGGACTACACGTAGCTCGCATACCGAAACATTCAAAATAAGAACAGGATGATATTTGATTTAGGTACACGTTGAGATGATTCCCAGAAATACAATCGTTCTTAACTGACTTGAAGAGGCTTGTATAATTGATGGTTGAAATATCTTGCTTAATAAGAATAAAAGGGAATTTCTTTAGCTTACAAGTTGTGAACACAATGATAATCTATATATATAAAAATGAATTGCTGTTCGTTAGTCTCGCTAAAACTCGAGAACGGCTGAACGGATTTATCTTATCTAGGTCTTGGAATGTTCGTGAAGGTCTAGGGAAGGTTTAAAAGGTGAGAAAAATTAGAAAAACTCCCGTCCCGTAAAAAATGTTTTTTTTAGTCTTTCCTAATAAATTTAAAAATATGTTTATTTATTGCCTTTAAGGCGAAACAAAGTTCGCGGGGTCAGCTAGTGTTATTAAAAACCCTAAAGCTATCTACGCTCATTTTTTTTTACTTCATTGATGTTAATATTTTACTTTTCTTTAGATGTAATTAATTCAGCCTGTCACGATAGCGCATGCTTGTGCCGAAATATCGGGAGCCAAATAAGTGGTAAGAATCCTGTTGCTTACAAACATTACATTTGCATTTACGTTGTACAGTCGAAGTTAAAACATTGTATATCTTTTTAAAGATTTCCCAAACGAATGAACGTAAATAAAAATGATAAGAAGTCTTTGACTTCACCACTATAGGGGAGAACAAGAGAGAATGAACGTAAAATGTTTGTGAAATTAAAGTTACCGAGACGAAGTGAATAAAGCTATTTAATTATGAATTTAAACAATAAATGCTTGACAGAATTGTTTTAAATTCGTCCGATGTGTGATCACAGTGCAAAGACCAAGAAATATTTAATTGAAGTAACGTTGTACTTGAAAGAATATGTTGGATGACATTATTATATTGCTTTGTTGTGTATATTTGTTTCATTAGAGATAACGAACTAAATAAATTTATTGCACACAATTCCTTTAGTTTGTACGTCGACATTGAGGTGTGTTGTCTCCCGGCTGTCCAAACAAAACTGTTTATTGTCAATTAAGTGTTTCGTTTAAACACTAAATGAACATTTGAATTGTAGTTACACTTGTCTTGAAGAAAGACATTTATTTACCTTTTAAAACTAATTAAAAGCTATAATAGACTGAATCTGAATAACGAACTATATTTGAATACATTTTTTTTAATATAGGTAGACATTTGTTAATCTATATATACAAATATGAATTGCTGTTCGTTAGTCTCGCTAAAACTCGAGAACGGCTGAACGGATTTATCTTACCTTGATCTTGGAATGTTCGTGGAGGTCTAGGGATGGTTTAAAAGGTGAGAAAAAATAGAAAAACTCCCGTAAAAGCCTTAAAAATAGCCGTTTTCCATTTCCTATACAAACGTTTTATTCCGAGGAGGAAATGTTTTTTTTGTATTTCCTAATAAATTCAAAAAATCTGTTTATTTATTGCCTTTAAAGTAAAACAGAGTTCGCAGGGTCAGCTAGTTTACTAAGATTTCTTGTTACCATTTCTGTTATGATTGAAAAAGCTTGTGTTTAGATATGGTTCACGGCAATTGAAACTACGACCGCTAGATCGGTATTCCGTACTCTTAACCATTAGGCTATAAGCGCTTCATTTAATTCTAATGTTATAATAATAAGAGATAAGTAATATAAAATTTAACTAGGTAATAATGTGTATAATATATTAAATAGGTTTAGTATGGTTATAGCGAATATATTCAAAGCACATGTCCACCGTGACACGGATCTCGACATGCAAAATGTACGATGAAGACTGTTCATACAATCAACAACGTGTTTATAAATATGCATAAATATATACTATCTTCGTGACAGTCTCCCATCATAATCTAAAAACTAAGAGTACATTGGACAATTTTTCGATAAAATACCTTAAAAAAGAAAATGACTTCTTCAAAATTTAATTCCAGTTAACAGACGATTAAATCTCATTAACTTTTCAGAAGTTATACACGGATATAAAACGGGCCTGTCAGTATCCATCCTAACCATTGTGACAATTTGCTGATAAACATTAAAGTCATGTTACCCGTGCATTTAAATTATTAGGACTGGCCGATTGCGAACGTTTAACCGGGCGCGTCGCTTGTTCCCATCGTCTGGCGACGGTTGTGTTGATATCTGTGAAACAATATGAACATTATTTAATCCATCTATGTATGGATATAATTCAGCTATTGTTTGCCGGACTTTACAATAACATGTTACACTTTTTGTACTATTTAAGGCAGAAAGAAACGACTACTGTTCTATTTATAGTCATAAATCTGTAGAACTTCAGATGTTATGTTCGATTTCTTAAAGAGGTGACTACTTTGATGAGATGAGATAAAGGAGAGACGAGATAGCTGCTATCTGTTCTTGACTTATCGGATATAGAAGTACCTTACACCGCTAGTTACAATAACAGTATCACTACTCATTGTGAAACTTTCATTGTCGAGCCAGACCATGTACAAGGCAGAAATTAAACTACTGTCCAAACTAAAACCGTATACTGTGGAATGTATTAAAAAGGCTTAAGTCCAGCAGTGGGCAGACAAGGGCTGATGATGATAATAAAATCCTATACTAATTTCTCACAGTAAATCTATCGACTATTTGATACTGATCAAGTGTAGTTGTAATGAAATTTATTAAACATCATCATGTAACCTTACCGGATCGTAATGAAGTTCCACCAGAGTCCAACATGTTGAAATCACCGAAAATTTTGTTGATTTATATTATAGTGTTTTAATAGTTAATCCTGTATATGTTATTGATAACACAGCGGCAGCGTTTTGATAGGTTATGTATAAATGTCAAAACACAATTCTAGAAACTTTCGCTAGATTTTGCCATCAAAAAGATGTTTATCCCAACCAATGAGTTTAATACTTGCGAACTTTTTTGTGACAATAAAAAATTGTTTTAGCTTTAACATCAACGATTCTATATTTTAATACTCGAGATGGGATCGCCCATTGATGGATATTTTGATTTGAATACAATAAGCATGTTTTCGTTTCACGATTGTTGGGGTAGGCAGAGATGTGTGCCTCGACCGCTTTTAATAGCATTCCGTAATACCTTCCTAGCCTGGGTTACGAGCTTTAGTTGTTTTGTTTGTTTTTTTAAAGGTATTCCAGTGATTTGTAAATGAAATGTGATTTTATCAATTAAACAATAATTAGTTGATGCAATATATGAATCGGGTATTATTAGTTTAAATCTTTTCACAAACACGTATATCTTATTTTTAAACCGATAAGTCATAGATATTTTTGATAATTAAAGTAAAAACAGCTACTTATGTAGGTCAAGTACAAACAGCTATGCGAAGCGTTCGTAAACAAATTTTCTTAAAAATAAATTTGTAAAACTGTTATTTGTGTCGATTATTTTGAGAGTGCAAGACCGACGAGAACCGCACATATGCTATTATTCTAGACTACTACGTCTTATATACTACGCACTGATTTAAAAAATTCAAAACAAGAATAGATTTATATTTCAAAGTTTACATTATACCCATTATAATCATAGTTAAAAAATAATTAATACGATAATTTTAAGTTACAATTAATTATAATAAAAATATAGTATATCAATAGTATCGAAGCTGATTTGACTAATGGAATATTTATCTGTTGACCGCCGTAGCGACAACTCGTGTGCAATTAAATATTGTCGGATTACGTCGACATTATATTACAGTGACTAATGTCAACTAGGAACAAAGAAAACGTTAGTGCTTTCGAAATATTTTCTTTATCACTGAATGATTGATCTTCGTAATATGAAATATCATCTAAATGAAATCTAAATTGCTCCGTACATTGTTATCACAATTAACGTTACAAAAGTCTTAATTTAGATTTTAATCGCATAACTAAACAACAATAAGAAATAACGTACATATAAGATAATACATTTACACGTGTACAATGAAACATCGATTAATATAGGAAATTTTATTCAAATAAATTGGTAGATATATTTGTGATAAACTAATAAGTAACTGACAGTGTTTGACTATGTGACAAATAGGACAGTGAGATGTTTCATCATATTATATTTTACGTACAGCCTTTCTAGACTTTAAAAAGAAACCAGAAGTTGTAACGTATCAACGCATACGTTCGCGTATTGAGTGAACGACGCGGCCAGACTATTCTGGCCTATTGTCTATACAATAAACTGCAACCAATATATATTGTCTATATAATAGGTTGCAGTTTTTAAATATGTTTGTAAGCAAAAAGTAGATAAAAAAGATAGATGACTAATTGCTTTTTTACTATTATTCAAGTTTTTAGGCTCGTCGTTCGTTAATTTGTGAGAAGGAGCGGAGTTTTCGGCAAGACATTTTTTTGAGTGGAACACCGCGAACGGTTGCGATTGTAAAGATAAATGAATCAATAAATTACTTTTGTAATATGTTTGTTGTAAAATTGTAGATAAGTTAGTTGTAATAACAAAAATACTTTACAACCAAGATCCTTTAAAAGTATTCAATAAAATTGATATCATTTATTTATCAAATATCCGCTATCTAACACGCTCGTCCGACAACAGCGATTAGTTGTGTAAATTGCACTAACAAATATATTTATCTGATCCTTCAAGGTAACACCCGTGACCAATATTGGGATAAAATTTCCTATCTAATATTTGTTCTACTGTAATATAAAATAAAATACCATCATCATCATCATCAACAGCCCTTGTCTGCCCACATAGGCCTTTCCCAATGCCTTCCACAGTATGCGGTCCACCGCCTTTCGCATCCAACGACTTCCTGCCGTCCGCACTAAGTCGTCGGTCCACCTGGAGGGAGGACGGCCCACACTCCAAATACCATAAATAATCCAAATTATACGCCTGTTAACTGATTAATGAAAAACGTCGAATGTTGTAACAATTGACACAAATATATTTAGAATACACTTAAAATTGTAAACATTCACGCTCTAAATTTATCAATTTAAAATTATGTGTCTTAAACGTTAATACCGTTTACAATAATATAGATTACATGACAATTTGGTTATAAAATATTCTAATACCACTTATAAAAACGACTTAACTCACGAGTAAATCCGACTCGGTACCGACTAGTCACTCACTCAGCACCGGGGCGGGAACGCGCTATAGTACCAATCCTATTCACCCCGAGCTCCCGATGGGCTCGAAACTAGCCTGTACCGACACCGATTTACACGTGAGTTAAGCCGTTTTTATAAGTAGTATAGTGATAAGGTGTAATTAAATATCCTTAATTATAAATGGGTAATAAATAAAATAACGTAAATATGTTAAGTTTACATTTGCAATGTATTGTCGAAAATGCCAATAAGTTACGGCAATGGGAGCGATCGGTCGCGTGCGATATGTACAAGCGTGTAAAGAATCTTTATTGTTCTCCGACCACATGCTTCACGCGTATCGACTCGTGGTAAATGCCTTAGGACATGTAATTACTCATGTCCATACAATAAACGTAATGTTAACTTCTTTTGTATTTTTAAGAAACTCTATATGACTATGATATATTTTATTCTAGAGATAAGAGTTCCCTGTCGCTGCATTTGATTTAAGTAGATAATTAGATGTCAAATGTAAGTAACTTTATGAACACGCTAACATGATTGAAAACTCCATAGAATACATTGAAACACTTATCGTCAACCTACCCTCCCTACGGAAGGTCTACACAGCATCAACTCTTCCATACATCAGTCCGCCGTCATATCTTAACGCTCTCTTCTTACGCATATCTCACACATTGGGTCTCCATTTTCATAGCCATCCACATTCAATCAAAACATTGTACTTAAATGTTTTCTGTTATTCATTTCGTTTAAATAAAGAT
>JAODUI010000008.1:2529469-2572079 GCA_027563995.1 Papilio gigon | reverse complement strand
TTTTTTTGTATTAGTAATAACAAAAACGAAACGATTTTTTTGTAATGCTGTTAAAACGATTGTGTCTTGATTGCATCTTACTGCTATAAGGGAGCTGTGGAATCCAATTCAGTAATCTTAATGATATTCTTCTTCTTCATCATCAACCTTCCTTTTTCCGTACAAAGGGTCGGCATAGTATGTACTACCCTTCGATAAATCTCTGTCAGCCATCATATCTGAACTCACACTTCTTACGCATATCTTTCAATCTTAATGATATGAATAAGAAAGGTTGAATGGATGTTTGTTATTAAGTATATCCAAATGGACTCAACAGATCTAGATGTAATGACATAGAGTTAAATTGCTAGAATAGCGCATATGCTAACATCATCATCATCATATCAGCCACATGCCGCCCTCTGCTGTGCGTAGGCCTCCCCCAAAGATCGCCACGATGATTGGTTCTCGGCCGCCCTCATCCAGGATCCTCCCGCAGTCTTGTCCAGGTCATAAGTTCATCTTGCGGGAGGCCTACCCACGCTGCGTCGACCTTACCGTGGCCGCCATTGCAGGATTCTGTGGCCTCATCGGCTGTTCGATCTATGGGCAATGTGGCCGGCCCATCGATAATTCGATGCTGGTATGCTAACGTACTAAGTTTTTTTTTAATTTCCTGCACAGTTGTCCCAAAAGCATTCATTTGCATGCAGTATGTACCCGGCCAAGTCGGGACGGATTAACCAGTGGGATACAAAATAAGAAATCTCGCAAGTTAACCTTCACCCTGATGACAGGTCGGAGTATCACCGCTAGGCAATACTGCTAACATTAGCTCTTATCTTATGTGTCAAGGTGAAGAGCGAAACAAGATGCGAAGGATTTTATATTATAAAGTCCAAGGCCTATGTTATGGGCAGGGTACATCTGTTATCAGGTGAACGCCCTTTACATGGTGTTTGGTAACAATTGGTGACATACAAATTGATTGACTGAGCATACATTATTTTGATTGGTAAAAACATTAGTATGCCCTTGCGGTTTTAAACACCGTGTTGTAAAGTCCTAAATATAATAAGGGATGTTAAATAGTCTATATAACCTTCTCTATCGGCTATAAAATGCAGACATAAATGTTCATACCTAACTTCTTGTTCACGTTAGTGTTATCAAATGATACATGTTTTTCTATAGGTCTGTCGGCAGTTTTATTTGTATATATAGTTTTCGCCCGCGACACTGTTCGCGTGGAAAAAATAGCTTATACGTTATTCCAGGCTGTGATCTGTATCGATTTAAGCTTTCCGTAGTTTCCAGATAACAAACATCCATACCAACTAGAACATTTATAATTATAGTAAGAAACAAGGTAAGTAGGAATAGAATTCCAAACGTTAGTTTCCAAGTCATTTTTCCCTATATCAGAAACACAATTTTATATCGCATGTCTGTACTTATTTATGATTACGTTGTTTATTAAATTACGCGTCAACTGAGAAGCCTTGCATTTCTACCGATGCTGGAAATAGATAGCTTAAAGATCTAATCATAGAGCCGACTCACGCGCTACGTCGCTAAACAGCACTAGGAAACTTTGCATCGCTTCTTCGTAATAGCTATGTTAAAGTGGATATAAGTTGGCCAGGTTGGACGGAATAACTTGTTTTTGATAGTAAGTTAAGTGCATAACTTATAGCTATGGATTACAAGTAATAAATACGGGTACTATTCTTGTAGTTAACGGGAGTTACACTACTTATAAAACGGCTTAACTCACGTGTAAATCGGTGTCAGTACCGACTAATTTCGAGCCCATCCGGGGCTCATCTACAGGGTGAGTGGGATCGGCACTATCGCACGTTCGCGGCCCGTCGCTCACTCATCACTCACTAGAGTGATCACTCATCCTGAAGATGTGCCCCCGATGGGCTCGAAACTAGTCGGTACTGACACCGAGTTACACGTGAGTTAAGCCGTTTTATAAGTAGTATAGTGAAATGACTGACGAAAGTTTTAATAGTTTAATTAACGGGAGTTATTATTTAATGTCAAACGAACTAACTAGAGTGTTAGGTCTTGGTCCCCGACGGTAAATCTTCACCTAACTCGACCCCGTCCTGGACTTGCAGCTCTCTTGTATCTTTATCCAACGATAACTGGGACGGCCAATAGGACGCAATAACACATAAAATGATGTAATAATTTTTATTACATTACTGTCAATCTATTTTGTGTATAAATTCAGTCAATATTAATCTTTGAAGTAAAACTACTTATTAAATAATACGAGATTACTTGAAATGAATCGAATAGTTTTGTTAATATAATTGTGTAAAAATTGAAGTGCTGATCAAAATTAATTCCATAGAAATAAGCGAGAAGCGGACGTCATGACACAATGTTTTCAATGTCACCAAGACTATGCCAGTTGACTTCTAATAATGTGACTTGTACTCTCTGACCTCATGGGTCACTGACAAACATCCAATAAGTTTCACAGATTAAAAAATAATAAACCTTTTTTGATTTTTATTGTAAGCGATAACTTGAATAATATAGAAGAATGTGTAAAAAAAACATAAGCTCTTTTAGCACGTCAAGGAGAACCTATAATTATACCTGGCGGCTGCGAACGATAGCTTTAAATTCAAGAAAAACGATTAAAAACACAAACGTATTTTAGTAATTATTTAATTGATGATCTTGGACTATAAAACGATAATCGTCTGCTTTTATTATTATTCAATTCCAAGTTCAAATGTGACATTACTAGCCTGGTCAATCATAGCTCAAAGGTACAATTGGCATATAAATGAAAATTGCTACGAATGAGTAACACTATTTACAGCTTTCAAACATCACTATTAGCTACTTGACTCTTTGAACACAACCTGAATGTTTAAAATGCAGTCGTAAGAAGTAACAAGACGGCAGGCCCCTATCTAGTGCCCTACTCTGTAATCATCGTTAAAGATCGGCAGTGCTTTCACGATCGCCCTCAATACCCCGACTATTTTAGATCTCAAAATATTTAACCGTTTGCGCAGCTTTAGTGTTACGATGTTTTTCTTTGCTCACTTGCTACGATCTCGCGGGTCACGTTTAGCTCTGCAAGTTACCGATTACTATCTCTGTATACCCCAGTTCAAATATAAGTCAGTTGAATTAGATACGTCTCAAATGGAATACGTTTATAACTTATTTACTGACAAACAGTTTCCAAAAGATACTGATTTTTGTTTTAGTGACATCGTTTTTTTAAGCATTTGTTAATAATACAATCATAGACACTTCCAGTTTCTTAAATAATAACGATCAATATCATGGCCGAATAGAAAAAAAAAATAATGTAAACATTAAAAGAATTGTCTGTCATCTGACGACCTTAGTATAACAGGCAGTTAATTGACCGTATCCCTAATATCCTTGTTTTTCCATTGACTATTCATTTTTTTTTACTTTACAGTCTGTGGCGCAGTCTGCGCGGGATTTTGAACAAAAAACATATCTTTCACGGTCCGATGTCAGTCACATGGTTCGGATTCTTCCGTTGCATCGTACTACGTAGTTACAGAATAAGGATTCATTGTAATATCAAACATTCACGAGTCTACTGTGATTTTAGTTAGAACAGATGTCATTGTTTCCAATGCAATAATCTCAATTATGGAATTTCCCTTCGCACTTATCCAAGACCCTAGTGACGGAGACGGAAATAAATATATTGGTCGGAGCAGTTGTTTAGAGAGTTTGACAGGCAAAACATTTGCAGAGAAACATATGGATATCTCTGTTTTCTTCGAATAAAATGAAAGGGACAACATTTTTTGGTACAAGCTTTTCCCGAGTTAAATGTAACATTTAGATTGTTTTTGCATCATGGAATCTCCAAGACGCTAACAATTATTGTATTATTGAATGAAGTATTTTAAAGAGTGCTCTGGATATATTACGATAGGTAAAGACTTGATGACATAATGAAGCGCCAATAGTCTAATGGTTGAGGGTACGGACTACCGATCTAGCGGCCGTCGATTAAATCCCGCGATTAGACTTGTCGTGGACCATCCTAGCACCAAATTTTTAACCTGACCTGGGACAGTTATAAGAAATATTAGTAAATTGACAAAAATCTGTTAATAAAAAAAAACTTATTGATAAAGTGTTCCATACGTGTATCACGTTTAACCGAGAGTCGATTTTCGATATCATTTTGTATAGTATATGACACTACTGACGTAAATTATCTCAACAAAATGGCCACTGAAGGCCTTTTTTATCGCTGTAATTTTGCGCTCCAGATTACGCCTATAGGATATAAATCTACATAACAATACCGCAGTGCACAAGGTAAACTAATCTAGACTTGACGCGTGGTACGATGAGTAATAGGAAATCTAATTAATTGCATGCAGTTTTTTCTGTTTTGTAGTATTTAAGGAAAATCTTACATATAAAAATGTACTTGACACATATTATTAAATTTATATGTAACGATATGATAATGCAAATAAAGAATAGAAATATTTATTTTACGTCGAAATTTTATAAATATATAATTGGATTAAATGTTATATTTTAAATATATATTATAACTTACGTTATCATATTTTAAATTGACATCTCTACAATAAATTCCTAGTAGAACAATTTTATTAAAAACATCATTAACTATTAATTATCATCATAAACAGCATTTGTCTGCCCACTGCTGGAGATAGGCCTTCCCGTACGAAGTACGCTCTCTATATTCAGATCTGCGGTGTCCAAAATTCAGGTTGCCATCGTAGTCGCCAACATTCGAAAGAAGATGGCACTCGAAGAAGATGAATACTTTAAATATATGAAGCTTAATTTTTTTTAGTTAGTATAGCCAATAAAGTTAAAATACTCCAATAAAGCCAATAGCCAATAAAGCTAAAAGTTGAAGCATTCTGACGCGATTTGGTTTGCTTTCTTCATAGACTTGTTTTTGAAACACTTTTTGCGTTACGTTAACATTTTGAACATCATGGAAAATAACACGGAACTACAAACAGACTCGTATTACGAGTATAGTGCGATAATTGCATCTTGAAACTTGTCCGGTGATCTATTTACAAAAACGTTGGGAACTTTTATTTACGACATCGCAACGAAAGTGATGTTCTTTTTAAAACAACAACAGGAAGTGTTTAAATCATTTAAAAAATGTTTGTGTTAACAAGGTGCATTTGTATATGACATCAAAGTCGATTCATGAATACCTCTACGTTATTGTATACTTGTATTTTAAGGTATGTCGATAACAATTATAATTATTATAGTTTTTGTCGACCTATTTAATGCAAGAATGTGTTTGTTTAGTATACATATAAGCGGAATATGCCGTTATTTATATACTATAATGTGTACTGAATTGAGATGAACTATATACTCGTATAATAAGACAGAGCACAAAAGCGCACAGGGCGTAAAAGACAAGTACAAGACAGTTTTTTTTTTATGTAAATTTCGTCATTGTTTTTACACAGGTGTTTCGAAAGGAAAAATGTACGTAAATCTTTGTTATCTGTTTCTGCAGACAAATTCTCTTGCCCTAAAAATGTACGCTATTTTTAAAAGTGTTTCACAGTTTCGCGACTAAACTTAATAATGATTCCCAATTAAGATTCGTGGTAGTATATTGTGATGGAGCACGGACCGCGGCGCGTCGAATTACAATGCAGAACATCCGCATGCGGGTGCACCCTGTATGTGCGCCGCGGGGACACGAATATTGCATCTAAAGAAACCATTTCCTTTACAATATCATCATCATCATATCAGCCACACGTCGTCCTCAGCTGCACATAGGCCTCCAAGTTCGCCACGACGATCGGTCCTCGGCCGCCCTCATCCAGGATACTCCCGCAAACTTGACCAGATTATCGGTCCATTTTGCCCTCTCATTCTATGCTCACTCGGAGCCTTACAAACAGTAAATATAGAAGGTTTTTATGAATATTGTTTCACGCATAGTTGAGTCCTTTCATCTTAGAGACGGCTGTGAAGTATTTATTATCCGACGAGTTGTAGAAGTCACGTGTAAGTAGGGCGACAAGTGACGGCAAAGGTTCTTTTAACAGGCTAAACACGGTCCGGTTTCTAGCCTTGACTGTATGTACAAAACTGTCGCTCGTTTTGTCTGCTTAGACACCGGTTCTTACCCGCAACTTTTATCACATACAAATTAGCATTGTACCGGAGTCTCGTTGCCGTCGCCGCATCCGATTGACTATAACTGCATCGGAACTTAGCCTATGATAAGGTTAACATTATTTCAGCGCTAAATTACTGGAATGCATCCAATGTGGATGTACATTTTTTGTTATAATCCAGCGTTGGATTCGATCGCTGTAATGGAATAATCTAAACTGGATAGAACTCTGTTCTCAGGTCATGTTCGGCCCACATTTAGTTGATATGCACATTCTTTTAACCTGGCGAAATATTGACATATCATAGTGTATGTGTGCCTCATTTGTTTTCCAAGCACGTAGCGAGCCAAGGATTTTTTTTAATAAATAATGCTTGTTCAGATGTCCTTACAGAACTTTAGTTTCACCTTGCATTTATTCTAGGAATTTTTGCGCTAAAATGTGGCCTATAGAAACAGCAGTGCATTCTTAAGTTCTCTTAAGATATATGTTGTTTAGTTTTTTTGTAATTTATCTTATGATTTTCTAAAAAGAAAATTATTAAATCGCTGGTTTTTTGGTTTAGGCTAGTTAACAAAGAAGAAAAATCTTAAGTAACATCAAACGTAAAATGGGAACACCTGTAATATCTCTCTTACATCTTTTCAATAGTAATGTACTTATAAAAATAAATCGACGATGTCTTAACTTGTTCCCTAAATGGCAAAATCGTCAAACCGTAACTCCTTTAAGCTTCACTTGACGTATTCGTGAGCGTACTCGAAATATTACCGGCCCAATAATGTTTTCATAATTTCCCAACAAAACACATTGAATATTCTAAAAATAACACACAACTGAATTATTTACTGCGGGAATCCGTGCAGCTTTGTTCATTTGCTTATTTGCAATTGTGATTTATCGAGTCAATCCGTCATTTTCATATGGTAACACAGAATTGTTTTATCTGTTAGAACTTTACGCTGCAGATCTAAATTGGTATAAATATTTCGGTAACTTATATCAGATTAATGTTCTTTTTTTTTAAACCATTTTGATACTTTTGCTATGTGTAGATATTGAAATGTCTGACGCCAAAGCGATTATAAAAGTGTTAGGTAATATACATTTTCCTAGGTTCCTTTCTTAACAATCAGTCCGAGACATTTAATATGTTGATATTAAAATTTGTTTTAATATATATATATATATATATAAAATTTCTTATAAAGATAATAAATTGTACCTTTGTGTATGTATGAGTGAGTGTATTTCGCAAGTGAATATATTTCTTCCATGTTATTTGTTACGTCTAAAGTGCGCAGTATAAAGGTAATCGCTAACATGCGTTAAGGCATCACGTTCCACGTTCTCGAGCGAGTGAGCTTAGTAAATTGCCACCGACTGGATAATGGAAAGGCAAATTCCTCAGACCGTCGGATATCGTAACAAAATACTAATAAGATCAAATTGAAACTTCTCTCGCGGCTTTTAACATAATTGACACAGCGTCAATGTTCGCGCCATTGGATCGAGCATACAAACATTCAATTTCTTAAGCAATTGATTGTGAAATACGGTGAGAGAATTGATACTTTATACGTATTGTTTTCCATACTGTACATATACAAAGATGTGTTTTGTATCTTAAAAACGAATAAAGTCGACGCTAGATAAGATACCAGTTTTTTTGTATTTATTGATTTTAAAAATAAATTACTACACTGTCTACCAATCGTATGCTCTTCATAACCAAATTAGCAGACAATAATTAATTGAAATCACAATCTTAAATTATTTTTTTAAGTATGCTTTAATATAAGTACAAATGGTTTGGTATTAAGTCATTACTTTTGTTATAACCGCATTGTACGTGATAACCACGTTGACTGAGAATATCCCGTTCTGAATATATTGTGAAATATATAGTGAGAATATATTGTTCTGAATCTGAAAATGTTACAGAGTGTTAAACAGTAGGACTGCGATTTTTATTTTTGTAAAATTCTACAGTATGATAATAATTTTCTTTCTTTCCTCATTTTAAACTGTTTTATATGCTTAATCGTTTTGCGAAGTTTGCCAGTGTATTTATAATTATTTTTACTCAAATGTTGTTTTGTTGTTCCAGGGGTCGACGACACACACAAGTTCCTCGGAAATGAGACTCACACAGACTATTTCAGATTATTATTAAGAGATGGAAACTACTTGTTAGTCGGTAGCAGGTAAGATTTTTTTTTTATTTCTCATATATTGCGTTATTTATTTACAATGAATGAACCAATTCATAACACTAGAAAACAACGTGATAAAAAAAAAATATGCATTATATGAATATAAACTAACATTTTCTATGTTAGCAGAATTCAAAGTATATTGGTTTCGTTTCGAAACATTTTCACTATATTTTGTTCGTTAAAAATTTAACACAGTACACGAATAGATCTGCAAGGCAACACCTATTTCGTTTTAAAAAGGCCCCAAGTTATACATTCAAATGAGATACTTACTTATTTGTTTTTCCCAACTCCACTCCAATTCGTAGAAAAGTTTAGGTACCACTAACCGCAGCGTCTGAAGCGGCAAGAACGTGCTGTATCTACTAAGACCGCAAAGCTAACACGAATGCACCTGTTCTATCCCTTTCCCTCCCGCTAAGTAGCCCAGTAGCGCCGTCCTCTTTGCATTTATAAAGATTTTTGGCTTGTGTTTGGATGGAGGCAAGACGACTTAAAAACACCCCTCGCTCCCGCCGGCCTACAGTCGCCATTTTATAAAGCCCTAGTGATGAGCATTCACTAAACATTACATCGATACATTTTTTGTTAGAAAAATATAAATTAACACAGTTAAATTTCAACGAACCGAGCCTTAAGGTAATTTAAAACTACTGTTATTATACGATACAAATCAAATCATAAGTAAGTCTACAGTTATTTTTCTTTTTTGAATTCTTTATTATTTTTACTTTAGCATACATTTTGATCTTCAGCGAGGCATAATCTATTTTTAATTTTAATTATGCTGCTTGAAAAATACCACTGTAGACAGATAATTTCCTTTGTAGAAGGCAGAGATATGACTGTTGTATACCATCTATAGATAAATAATATAATAACTCAAAGTATAGTAGTCGATAATGATTTCTCGAAAGTCGCAATTTTCATAGTGCAATATCACATCCCTTGTCACACGTGGAAACATGCCTTGACATCTGCCCGCGCGCGTAGCACCGCTACGAACTGCTGTATTTACATGGCCCCGAATTTAGTTCATGATAATCCTCGCGATGCATATTTCAGAGGTTTCACCTTACAACTTTCATGCGAAATACAGAACATACCGGCTCGTACCTGCAGCTTTTACTTAGTATACTCATAACCAATTCCAAGTACGGGATGTTAAAGAATTTGTACGAAATACATAAATGTTAGTACAATATTGGTAATATTAATATCTATGTTGTAATTTTAGTCGAACATTTATAATAGCATGTTTTCCTATGAGAAATTTAATGTTAGATTTACTCAAATCGATCATACACGAAATGTTTTGCTCATCTTAAGTAAAATGAGTTTTCAATGGGTAAATAATCACAAATGTTATGACATCGATTTATCCACGAAGTCAACAAACAGAAAGAGCAGACGCACAAATTGAACAATATTTCCCGCAATGAAAGCGTCGGGTAATTTGAAATATTCATCCGTTCCTGCGAAGTTTGCATTTCTTTCGAAATCAAATTTACATGACAATGGTCACGCCGTCGTCCGTTGAAATCCTCGTTGCATTCTGCCGGTGGATGATGTTAACAAGAGCAAAATGGCTCCAATAAAACCGTTGTAGACCTGACGTCATAAGCGAGGGGGGGACTTGAAAAAGAACAATTGAATATCACTTCTGTTTGCTCACACCTCGAACGATCTTCAGACCCCTTTTGTTGTGACGGGCCTACTTCAATAAAAAACGAACTATTCCTGACTTTCCAGACTTTATTTACCGACTTTTTTATCTCCATTTTTCTTTCATATTGAACTTACTCCGAGCTGTATAAACAATTCCACAAACTATGGATTTATGAAATTTAAATATTAAACAAATACGATATCAAAATCAATTTATTTTAAGCTTAAATGGAGAAAGAAAACTTTTAGACCATTCAATAGAAATAACAAAAATATACAATGTATTGAAATGACACTTAAATTGTTATATACCTAATATATTTTAACATGAATATTATGACCGTAGATTTCTTTGTGTATTCACTAAGAAGAGAGGAAAAGTAGAGGAATTCTTGTCCCGTTTTCTGCTACTCGAGTTACAATGTTCTAAACTCGATAACGCTTTTCCTATGTTTTTCTAGTCCGTGTTAATTTTGTTATATCACTTACTCAGAGGAAACATATACGCGACGCTTTATGTAATGTTATTCCGTTATAGCGGGTGTGAGACTCTTTCGGGCGCTTTTAACTAAATTAATATCGTGTTGACCAAAAGCCTGTTGTATTGGGATAATACGCAGATACATTTCGTCCGTAGTTACCTATTAACAATCTAAAGCTATTTAATTATTAGATTTTAATACATTTTCCTAGCATATAACTGTATGTAAAGCAACAGAATAGAATGAATAAAAGCAAAAGCTTACATCTATTTATAGTATTTTTAGAACCATCGAAGATCGTAGCAATATTCGTAGAACTCACGTAGAATGGAGATCTACGTCTCGCGTAGGCAACGAATAAGTTCTACGAATCTTTTGTTGTTTAGTACTATTTTTAATTTCATGATATTTAAAAAGAAATAAGGTTTTTTAATAAAATGAACGAAGTACTTGATGATAGATTTTGTTTTTGTAATCATGACATGTTAGAACTTCTATGTACATTAAATTCAACCGTACGCATTGGAAGTATGTGATACATAGATTAAGAAAAAAGTGGTCGTTAAAGGTTTATCGTGTATGTTTATATTTTGTGTGTGCGCTAATCTGTACCCGCCTGGCAATAATGGCGCATTAAATTTACCAAATAGTCCGATTCTCGAATGGACATCGCCGATATAACGCCTAAAATATATTATGAAATTTGAGTCTCGGAAATTTAATAGTGGTTATTATTAGGTTTAGATCATGATCGAATTATAACATTTATAATTATATTTTATTGAAATTAAAATTCTTATTATATGTCGTACGGCTTGTGCAATCACTAATTAAATTAAAACGCATGTTTGAAAACGAAAATGTATTATAAGAAAGAACATTGTACAAAACGGGGCGTGCAAAAGACAAGAGACTATCGATCAAAATGTGTCCTTCTTAATTCCGCTTTTACTTCTTTTTTCCGTTTTTTATTTTTTCTTTTCTTCTTCGGTGATAATGTATAAAAACTCCTTGGAACTATAAAAACTGGTTACACAGTTATTCTTTTCTTTACCTAAAACATAGAAGTTTTCTTTTAATAATAAATTAATTCATGCTATTTATTTAATTACTATTTTACAATACCTTTTTCAATATAATTACTATACAACTGTCTTGATCAACTTACACACTAGGAGTTGTTAAGTAGTCAGTGGGGGGATCCTAGGTTCCGGTTTAGTATGAGCAATATACAATTAAACAACTTTTAAGTGTAGCAATGTATAAAGTAAAATAATGTTTACGTTATTAATCAATTTAAATATATCTAATATTCATTTACTTAAGAAAATCTTACGCAGTATTCATGAATAACAAAAACGTTGCGAAGCCTACACGTAGAGCCTTTTTACCATTCATCCAATTTTCCTTCGGCCATTTTTATCCAGTTTAAATAACAGAACAAAGAACTCTGGGTAAATAAACTTTTCTTAACTTATTATTTACTGAGAATTCACTGTCTCAAACAAATTAGTTTCTTATAAAACTTTGAATTTAATGTCTCGATTATAGTAGAATCCAATGGAAATGAGAAATTATCTTTCTGTATGTTGCTGACTGGCAATGTCACTAATTGTCTATGGAATTTTTTTTGGGAAGTATCCATGTTTTAATTTTTAAGACGTGCGTCTTATAAAGATAAAATTGTTTAAATAGGTTTATTGTAATATCTCAGTATCTATGATTTTATAGACTAAACGTTAATATTTCAAAACTGCATGTTAATTTTGAGAAATCGCGGCTTCGAATCCCGCCATTCGACTATCGTCGTGAACCATTCCTAACACAAGCTTTTTCAAGCTTACCACGAAAGGTTCGGATGTTTGGATGGATGTTTGTTAAAGTAAAAGAGATATAAATATAGAACATTGTCTGGAAGAACTTATAGGGTACTTTTTTTTTAATTTCAATTCCCTCAGACGAAGAAGCGAGCAAAAACTAGTAGCTTATCAAACACACCAAAGATATACGAAAACATAGTCCATTCAGTGTTTTCATTTTATGGTCCGTAGCTTATTATCATGTTTTTACATTATTGTATTCCAATGGGCTGTTCTTTAATACCCCAGAGAAAAGCCAACAGCACTGGGACGTTCACGTTTTGAGGTGGTAATATCCTACTTGTATATAAAGAGAAGGTTAATATAAAACCACTACCAGGAGAGTTCGTGCAATGAGTGTTTACATATTATTTTAAATATTGTAAAGTCATCGGAAGCGCTATAAAATTATTCAATAGGATAAAAAAGGCCCAATACTGACGTATTTATCTGAAAATATTCTTCCTATATATACCAGTCCCACTCACCCTGAAGAAAAGCCCCCGATGTGCTCGAAACAAGTCGCTATCGACACTGGATATAAGCTGTTTTATATCCAGTTTATAATAGGCAAATTATTGCTGAAAGCTTTTACTCCCCAGCACATATATCACCCAGGGTCCTTGAAGGGAACGTACTGCTATCTTAAAGGCCCACAGTGGATCTACAGGGCCTCTAATGTTACGGATGTCCCTTCTTAAAAAAAATGAACATATTATTGCTTCTAACAGAATCTGATACAGACCACCAGACTCCAAAGGAACCTCTCAATCTTCAAAAGATTTCCACAAAGACAGTCTACACGTAAAGATTTTATTTAAATACATTTAGAAGTTAGTACTGAAAAGCTTATATTGAAAATGAATACCGTTTCCTTTTTTATATAAGGTTTTGTTTTAATAATTTTTTGAACATTAATTCAGTTCACATTACCGCACAGAACGGTCCCAAATGACGTTACCAAAAAAAATGTAAAACAATGTTTTTGGGAGCGTGGTAAAAAATTAATGAAGGCAATGATCGCATCCATCAAGAGTGGCGGAGTGCCGTCGAGGTCCCCGGGGTGCGTCTTGCGACTTGATTTCCTCTCATTTCCTTCACCGACTCTTGCAAATGTCACACGATATTTGAGTGATACTTACGACGCTTTGTCGTTTTCACGGAGGCTTTTTTCTGATTTTATTTTTATAAACCACAAGAATCTTGTATATGTACTTGAGCAAATATAATTCATATACAAAATTCACGATTTCCACATCTCTACTCATAGGAATTAAGTGATATACAAATAATGCTCGTCCAAAGGTTTCGTTTCTAAGCAACAAAATATAAAATATTACTTTATAATATATTATTTTAAATATAGTTTATATAGTATACGACTTAGAATCCTTCATGTAGGTTCCGGTGCGTTCCTCAGGAGATCCCGGGGCCCTCGCAATCGCACTTGAGGATGGCCACCGAGGGGGTTGTGAGTACGTTACCAAAAAAAGGGCCCTTTTAAGAAGCGAACGTACCTCTATCTCAAACACCGGCCAAGCATCTCTAGTATTGCAGGTCTCCATGGGCGTCGATGATCGCTCTTGCGATCTAGCCGGTCGTTTGCCTCCTTCTCTTATAAAAAAAAAACGATTTTTATTTTAAATGTTTATAAGAAATATAAAATCTATTTAATAATATATAAAAATGTATATAATATCCCGGGCAAAAATACGTTATATTTAATATTGTAATTTTTAAAAAATGCAAATGTGCACCCGTGAGAAGCAGACTCGGAATGTTTAAAACACTCTTAACAATTAAACTATTCTAGGCATAACAGAAGAGCAAATACACTAAACATTTTCCTCTCTTTTGATTAAACAAAACAAGAGTTGTAGATGCAACTTGAGACTTTCCCGCGGAAAGTTTGAGTGGAGCTATTTGTTGTGGCCTAAACAAATAAAGTAGTTCAAGGGGCAACAGATCAGTTAACTTGCTAAGTGTTAAAGTACGCCACCTCTGAACGATGAGGCCATATTACAAATTACGTCGGCCTTTGTATACTCCGCAACCTTATTCATTACTTACTTTGTTTACCTTCGTGTATAATTTTACCATACATAGTATTAAACACCTTTAAAGTGTACCCACTAATCTTAATAACATAAATGCGTAAGTTTAGATGGATGTTTGGTTACGTATTTCCAGAACAACTTAACGGATCTCGCTGAAACTTGACTGAGAGTTTTATTTCTAATTCTTGTCGGAATCTCGAGCGGCAGCTAATTAATCTATGTATCTTTAATTTTTCCAATTTATGAAGTAATTTTTTTTTATTAGTATTTTTGTTACCTATGTTTATTTATCATCGTATTCATCCTAGGTAGGTGAACATAATAATTATGTAAATAAACTTTCTAACTTTCCTTGTTCTTTTGCCGAAGGTATTGGTACGCACTAAAATGTTGATATCGCTTTTAATATATCACGAACAACAAACTCCCATTGTGTCGGACACGAACATGTCATAAATCTGAAACTCCGTGACTTTAATAATGCCATTCTAATAATAATTTTATATGGTACACGACATCGAGGATGTTTTGACAAACGGCCTTGAGATGTTTTCCCTTCGTATGTATTTTATTCTGTTATATTTCATATTGCTTCAGTGTTCTGTACATTTTTATGAGACCCCTCGACGCCAGCTGGAATGCCTCTAAATTAGCTCTGGGATTTGGTTCGCTTGTGTCTAGATATAAATATTTAAAGATAACAGCGACTACATATTCTTTACTGCGTCGTTCTTTCAACCTGTGCGCCTTAAAGGCTTATTCATGGACAGATTTTCTTACAAGATACATTTTGATATTATTATAAAAACTTAAAAAAAAAACGTCTGCATCCATTGTATTCCTTAACAAGACGTTTAACTAACTCCTTTCTCAGATTTTCTAGAAAAAAGTCATATTTTTTCATAGGATTTTTTCTCCATTCTATGTAAACAAATCCTTCATTGTCAACCCAATTCGAAGTGTTACAAAATTTGGCATTCGCGATTCAAACCGCAGCCAACAAAGTCTCGCAACAGCAATTCCCTATACGTAAACAACACAGAAGTTAATCACCGCGCTCGGTTCTAACTAACAACGCAGATAGCGGCCGCACAAACAGATTACGAGTCACGTAATCAATCCGTGCCCTAAGCTCGCACAACGAAAATAAAATGCCGCATCCATCTCACGTTAGCTGAGTGTACAGTAGCGTTTTCTGGCGGTATTCCTCTTTCAATATTATAATAGTTTAAACGTCTTGTGCACCTTAAAACTTGAAATGAGTGTAATGTGTAGCAATAGCGTATACGACACTCTTGAAAAGTCAGTAGGACAATACAAGTTGTTAACGAACACACAATCATCCTTAGCATCCGACAATAAGAGTCTGCTTTTCGTACTTCAGCGATGCCTCGATCAAATCAAAGACTTGAAGCACCTGTAAATCTGAACAGCAATCGCAGTTGTTTTTTTACCTATAATACCATACCCATTAATATATTGATAGCAGTTTTATTAAGTTCTAAGAAAACGCGTAATTTAAATTGTTTGCGAAATTCGTCTAGCATTTTTAGCAATTTACTTCACAACACCGCGAAAGAAAGCGACTGTACATAGACATTATCGCTGCGCACTCGTCTTGCTCGAGGAATCCCTGATAACAGAACCTCGAAAAAAGTTCGTTCAAAAGCATTTTCTCGATTTATTACACTTTAAGTTTTTCTTAGATGCAGGAAACTTTATCGTATTTAAAAGCTACTTGTTTGTGCTTTTTAAAAAACAACTTTAAACTTATGTTATTAAAAGCGTTATCTGTACGAATAAAGATTTTTTTCCCTTTTTCATATTAAATACAAGTCCAGATATTTACTTACAAATGTATGTATAAAGAAAGTAATTTTTTAAATAGAATTCTGTATTATTAAGAAAAACGTTTATTCTAGTTAATTATTTAACGCGTACTTTTGAAAAAGTATTTAAAAAAACATTATTAAACAGCATTATTCTTTTAGAACATCCTTTATAATCCATGTTATTTTATCTTTGCTCAGTTATGATTGTCAGAATAAGCAATGCATGTTTCCTTATACGTTTCTGCCGGAGTATTATTAACATGTCAAAGAGATATGATATATTCCCGTGTTTGCCTTTACATGTTTCCGTAGATGATTTATGTTTGAAAATGTAATTTGTTACGATTATTTTTAGTACAAAAAAAAACAATAATGTACATCGAAATTAGACATATCCTTTGTAGCAACATACGATTGGCAAAGATATTTAAATGACATATTAAAAAAAAATAAGTATCACTTGTATGATATTGGTTGTCTAGTTTGACATTTGGAATATCGATACTGAAAATCTATGTATATTCTTAATAAATATTGGTGACATGATGTGTCCGTCAGTGGCGAATCTTGCTATCTCCAGAACTGAGATCTGAGATGACTTGCTAATTTGAACTAAGTTTTAAAGGTCCAGTCGCACGGCGAACGGCAGTCGTAGATGTAGGTGTAGGAAGGCTTGGGTCGAGATTTTGTTCACTGACGTTTTGAATTCAGGTCTTGTCCTCGTTGGATGTCGAAACGCGTTACAGCCAAGATTACAGAGTTGCGCCATTCTCGTCTCTTGTGCAAGGTCTTCCCATCCACCACCTCACATGCAGTCAGATGACGCTTGATAACTTTTTAATAACTTAACTTTTTTTTTAAACTTTGTCTCCACGGTAGGGTTCGGAGCTTACCCTATATTACGGGTGACAGTACAATAGTCAACCGTTTACTTAAAATGTCCGCTCTGTAACTATAAAAACATTTATTTCTTTTTGATTCATGTTAAATGTAAAATAAAAAGCTAACCGTTTAAATGTTATAGTGCAATCTTTCATAATACTGTAAAACCCTTTTCACACTACGTCAGAAATAACATTAATTCTATAGTCGAAACAAGCGAACCCTTCCTATTCAGTTCTCATTAATCAAACCAGTGTCAGACGAAGACAACAATGGAGTCCAATATGGTGGGTATTTCGGGCATTTTAATTAAAATGTTAAGAATTTGTTTTCTGTACACGAAAGAGCGACCAGATTATGAAGACCCCCTTAAAACACTGAACACCTAAGAAATCAAAGTGTTTTATGGTTCATGTTAATCTGGATGATGTTTTATTGAATAGATTCTTGTGTGAAAGGATGAACGCTTACATGGATGTACAATTACAGCAAACTTATGTACTACATAATTATTTACTATAACCATTATGTATATTTCTGCCCACTATATACCTAATGTACAATATACACGATTGTTTGAATTTATATATTTGTTATAAATATTTACGTATATACATGAACCTCTTAGTTCAAGAATAGCTCAGGATGTATTTGCAGTGTAAATATTGCAACGTTGGCAATATCGAGTTTCAAACACCAAGCCGGTGCAAACTATTTTGTTTGATGGTGCAGGAAATTTCGTTGAACATTTTCAGAATCAAATTGTACGAAATACAATAGTATTGAAGTTTGCAAAAATTATAATTTTATTACACTAATTGGACTCGTAGTGTTGACAATTGGTCACAAAATTAGACAAGTACATTCCACAAAGTAAACCTACACTAAGAGAGACCACTTAATGACTGTACCAGTTGTTGAAGCTTACTTAAGTAACATAAAAGCTCGGAATTCAATATAAACTTGAAAATTACATTTAAGTTTAAGCTAATATAGTGACAAAAATGTTTAAATAACAATAAAAATAACATACTGTATCATATTTGTCTACCGACTGATGGACATTGGGAAAACCCAGTTTACATACTGTATATATATATTTGATGGACTCCCTCTCGAGACCTGGCCTGTAATACACAACAGTCAACACTATCTTTTATCCTACATTCGATTCAGTTCGCGACCTAAATAAAGCACCGTAATGTATTCTATTTTTTGTTTCATATACAGCTGATTACAAGTAAAAATTCAAATTTTTTAACGGCCAGTTTTTAAGAGTGCCTTTTTTAATTTATATATGTACATATTTGTAACAGTTGAACTTTCGCTGGATTAAATAACGCAGAATTTTTAAACGATGGTCAAATTTAAAAAGGGTAATCTAGACTGAAGGTCTCACTTAACTGTAGAATGCGGTATTAAGTAAATAGTCAATAGAAGAATGGTTAAGAATACTGACTACTGATCTAGCGGTCGTGAGCTCTAAACCCGCCACTCGACTATTGTCATGAACCATATCCTGTCTCCAGCATTTTTAAGCTTACCAAGAATGGTTACAAGAAATATTAGTGAATTAACAAAAATCTACTGAAATATTTAAAACAAAAAAAAGTCATTGATTTCCACATCAAACGTTCCACTTTGATGAGAATGTATCTAGGCCGACTTAATAGTGTAACAAATTACCAATAAAACTTAAATCGAGTGAACGCATCGCAATATGTAAAAGCGCATGAAGAAAACGCGTTTTATTGAATGAAACATACGATGAATGTTGTTGAGAAACAATTGCAATAAATCTCGGCGTACGCGGGCCAATACCTCAGTGGGTCGGTGGCATGGACTCAACTTTTCCAATATCGACGCCGGCGGCCGCCCGCCATGTAAAAACCTCGCCAAGATGGCTGCCGACCGCGTCTCTCGAACATTCCATGCGAACACATTTGACAGTCAAATGATGATGACGGCCTTTGGCGCAATGCTGCACTGCAGACGAATAACAAACATTGATACCGACCTATCGAGCACATGGTAATAAAGTACATCTATACTAGCATTACTTTGTTTATATGACTACGAATGAAACACAATTATTTTTTATTAAAATCTACTGTCTATAAGTATCCCTGTTCCCGTAAATAAATAACTCATTTCAAATGAAACAATAAGAATGAGGTAAAGTTAACATTGTTCTATGCAAATCCGCCGGTGTGTTACGAAGAGGAACGATCAGGACGTTCAATTAATAAAGTTTAATCGATCCCCTTTAATCCTATCGTTTCATAGTTCTTCCTATGGAGAAGGGAAGTTTAATGCTGCTCTGTTTTACACGGTACCTTTCCACTACACTGTGTAATCGTGAGCGAATCGGCTTCGAAATGTAAAAACTTTTTGCGACTTTCACCTGTTTTATAAGTTTGAGGTGGTGATGGAAATAAAATCGTTTTTGTAACATTAAGAGAGTTTGCGACCCTATAAAATGAAACCTAAATATACGTACTAAGCGTTGAGCGTCGATCCTAATATTATAGGCTATAAGTCGTGATATTTTGTGCCTATTTGATTTTCGCCATCTTGGCTGCCGATATCTCTGTTGGAAATTCGAACTAGTTATACACATCTGGCAGTAACTTCGATAGCGCTTCGAGAAGGAATGACTCATCAACTATTATTCCCAAACAGCATACCCGGCAAAACCGTGAGCATCAGCGGAGTCATTCACAACGACTGAACGAATTGGTGTTATCCATACACTGGTTATTTGAATCTGTAAATGTACATTTTACATTTCTCTGGTAAACTAGTAGGTGAGGACAAGGAATGTAATTGTTATTAGTTTTGCGTCATCCATTTTAGTTTTGCTGATGGTAAAGAAATTTTGCGTTTAAAAGAATGAGGAAAACAAATATGTGGGTGTATTGAAGAATAGATAAGTGTGTCCGCAGGTAAAAGCTAGCGTGAGCTCAATGCCCTATTGATATTGTTGCTAGCGGCAGTCGTAAGTTTTCCAATATCGTGCGCGTGTCGAGCGCACGCAAACAAATTGCATGTGTCGCGTCGCGCCCGAATTCCACACCAGATGGCACCATTTCAATATTTCAGTTTTTTTTTTTTTTTTTTGAATAACGATATTAATTTTTCATAACATTTTCCAATACATTCCGTTTGCAATTAAGTATACTGATAGAAACTAATAAACGGCCGTTGAAATACGTAATTTTTTTTAACTTTCTTTTTGCATCCACAGACTCGAACCGAACACTTTTTTTGCTATGTACATTTGTATTTTACATATACACGTTATATGTTATTATTTTATATAAAATATATATATTTGTGTGTGAAGGAGGGGGCAGCGTCACAGGGCTTTCTGGCGAGTCCTTCCACGATCGCAGCGTATTCCGGGTCGCCATATTAATATTACATTCTATTATTAATTACTTACTTTATTATCACTTAGAAAAGTTGATCATAATGTTAATAAACACGTTCCAATAATCCATGTTGACGCAGACGATAACTTCACTCGTTATTCGTTTTTCCGTAAAACGCTTGCCAATTATTATTAGATTTGCCCCCCCTTGTCGAGCTACGAGGGACAGTATCAACAAAAACTCTCCGTAGTTTTATCCTTATTACGAATTAAAAACGGCAGATCGTAGGGGGGATTTAGCCGTAACAAGATAAAGTCATTTCGTTAGGCTCGATACCGCTGATAATATATTCCACCGGCCGCTCCCTGCTTCCCCTACTGTTTGTCCTTGCTTGTTTACTGCACATGCCACGTTTTATAGGGCCCAGTAATCCCACGGCATCCTTAAGATCCCTTTACAAGATTTGCTGCTGTCACAACACAAAAAATACATCGCTATCGATACCTCTCTTGTCAGTGAAAACGCGTTTCTTAAATAAAGCTATTTTAAGTGCATAAAATTTATGACTTAAAGCAAACAAAAATTAAAGTGAAAAAAGAAAAAATGTCTAAATGAAAACTGAGATTTTTGTTACTTTATATGACGAAAGAACCCGAAGTACGCAACACATGAATAAGGAGAAATTCATGATTGTTATTAAATAAGTTTGCAAACAACAAAAGTCGTTGGATGCGGAAGGCGGAGGACCGCATACTGTGGAAGGCATTGGGAAAGGCCTATGTCCCACATTGGGCAGACAGGGGCTAATGATGATGATGATGAAACAACAAAAACTGTTTATAATATTTAATTAGTGTTTGTTTAAGTATTTGCAATATATATTTATTTCGCAATAAACAGCATACAAAATGTATTTATTAATTACTCGGTATCGCAAAATCAGTTCCACAAATTTATAGTATAAATTTGTTTTATATGTAAATGTCGATTTAAAGCGACGCCATATTTGATATTTTCATTTCGTCGTGATCATTGGACGCACACGTCATGTTTATTGATGAATGAGACTGATTGCCACCTGTGTCATTTTATGTAATAAAATTATTCATTTGTGCAAATAAAATGACAATTATTCAATTTAGAGAAACAAACAACGTCCGGGCAACTATAATTACGAATGTTAACACAAAAATAATTGTGAATCAGATCATCAATCAGTCGCTAACTGGAATAAAGGAAAAAACATTTACTGAATGTCCGGACAATAGATGGCGCTGACGAATGGTCTAACAAAAGCAAAGATGGCCACCGCCTTTTGGCGCGAATCGTTGGACCGCGTAATTGACAAAAGATACATCTTTGTGATATTCTTCACTGTTGTTCACGTTGATATCAGAAAATGCTCAGAAATTATTTTTGGTTTCACACTAATAATTACTTACGTTTAATAATATTTACCAATTTTTAATGACACCGAAACTTCAACAAAGTCGCCTAATACACTTCTTATAGTCCCAATAACAAAATATAAAATAAGCATCTCACATAACATAATGGAATAATGGATAGGATCGCTTTATTAACGGTGCAAAAACGTTTTAAATGTAAAATATAGATAAGGGACTTGAAGCTCGCAAATAGGCTCGCCCGATATCTTCGCAAATTGCACGCATTACAGCGGATTATATCACATCATCTAATTTTTAAGGAAATTTGCGAACAATAAAGATTTACAACGTTTTATATAATGTTGGCATAAAATAAATTTATTTTTCTAAGCGATCGTCGTAATGGAATAATCGGATATTGTTCATTTATTAACAGTTCAGTTCGATAACCTGTAAGTGGTGATCACGTCTGTGACCCCACTGCTCCTTAACCTTTTTCTTTTAAAAAAAAAAACAAAAAGTTATATCAGCAAGACTACACGGTAGTATTTCGAAAAGAAAAGGACGAATTCGTAACCTAAGGTATCCGTAAAATTCCGACATCACGTAGGTTGGTCCTACGGGCTATTCCGTTTTATAATTGACAAAGTTTATCATCATAAATTCTTTATGAAATTTTCATCTCAAACACCTTAATTAACAGGTAAGAAGACTTTCGCAATTACGTTATGAAGCAGGTATGCTTCGAGGAAACTTAATGAATTGTAGCGAGTTGGCTCAGTGAGCTCTGCCCGGGACGTCTATACAAGTTTTACATTTCATAGTTGCAACACGTACTCTTGTTAATTTCTGTTTATTTTATTTCAATAACTTCAACATTGTCTATTACAACAATAGTTTACATTGAACACTGTCAAATAGTGAATTTAGTTCATATCGAATCAATATTTATTATTAAGTATTTTTTTTCCAAATACCCTCAGACATCTTGACTAATTACCGAGAGTCTAACGTGATGTAGTGACCTCTGGTGGGCTTTAGCGTCCGATAAAAAGATGTTTTATCTCACCTATGATTCTTCTGTCGTGAACGAGCAGTTGTTTAAACGAATACAAGTCAAACAATACTTCCTTACATTAAGGTTTATTTTAGCGTCCGTCGCACGGCGTTTCCGCGGGACATGCTCGACCAACAGTCGTTCCAACAAACTTCACCTGGAATCCCCAGCGGAGTGGAGCGATTAAAACCACGAACAAACATTCCCTTAACAATCTACCCGCTTCATTTTAAAATGAACCAACCAACTTGCGCCTTTTATCCTATCAAATAAAAGACCATACACTTTACCAACACACGAAAACAAATAAGGTACGCCGCGGCCTTTGAATTTACACCCCTTTTGTTTTATATGAACATTTTAATGCAATAGTAAAAGCAGAATAATGTTATTTACAATTCAAAGAACAACAAAATAAAAACGAAATTACGGCGTTAACTTTCTTTTGTCTTTTCATGTAATCGTTAAAATAAAAAATGGCCAGATAAAAAAAATACCGTTACAAAAGTTCGGTTAGTTTGAACAATTGTAAAAATTGAAAATTATTTAAGACCAATACGATTCAATTCTTATATTAGGTAAAATCTTCTCACCCTAATGGGAGCAACCCTCCTTTTATACAATGGTAAATAGCGAGACATTACCAACTAATGGATATGCAATCTTCCCAATTCAAGGGAATCTAATGCACGTCACCATTGTTCAGTAATTGCCACTGCAGCCGCTAACAGTCTGCTTACCAATTAACTCACCGATAATATTACAAAGTTGTAACAGAATTTTACAACCTTGTCAAATTATCTATCTAATATAATCTCATACATTTTTTAGAATAGAAACTTCTTGGTGATTTTTGTATGACTGTTTGGTCTCCACTGCTGCTACAATGTATTAAACGAATTTTTGTACCATGAACGGTTACGGATGAAACAGTAAAATGCATCTAGTTATGATAATATTATCAATAAATTAAATGTATAGTTAGCATTTTTATTTGTAGAATTTTGGAAGCAGAGACTTTAGATATATATGGCGCTAACTGTCTTACGAGTAATTAAAAAATAGTACGCTGGTTAAATTCAAAAATGTATTTTTTAAAGAATTTTAACCATACAAAGATGTTGAAGGTATTTGAAAATTAAATCTATCACGTTGATAAGCGTAGAACAGGTAAAGAGTGGATTCAAGCTGAATAGCTGACGTGCCAGAGCCGATGTACAACGTTTAGCCTCGTCATTTCAGGTGCGCGCGGCATTGGTATTAAATTCTTTGCCCGTGTCGATCAATAACAATCTTCCATACCGCAAAGTATATTTTTATTTTAGCACTCACCACCTTACATTTAACATGCGCCTTTTAACGTGGGTAATACTGTTTTTTTGTGACATATGTTGGTTTGTTTTGTTGTAAAATGCCTAAAAAAACTTATGTTTACCTCTAGAAAAAGTACAGGCCGAAGCAGATGCAAAAAGTTTTCACTTATTTAATTTTATATAATAAAAAAAAAATTCATTTGAGTTTTGAGAACATATCAAATGCGATCTGTACCATAATAACGTTTAATAAAAGGTAGTTTATATAATTCAATTGATTTATAAAGATAATGTTTGTTACAGAAACGTGGTGTACAATCTCAGCCTCACCGACTTGACGGAGCAGCGCCGGCTGGTGTGGTACTCGCCGCCCAACGACGTGCAGATGTGCGTCGTCAAAGGAAAAGATGAGGTATATCAATAACTACATACTATTTCTATAATCACCTAGCTGACCTCGCGAACTCTGTTTCGCCTTAAAGGTAATAAATAAAAAGATTTTTGAATTTATTAGGAAACACAAAAATACAATACAAAAACATTTCCTCCTCGGAAAATAACGTTTGTATGGGAAATGGAAATGGGCTAGATTTAAGGCATTCACGGGAGTTTTTCTAATTTTTCTCATCCTTTAAACCTGCCCTAGACCTCCACGAACATTCCAAGACCAAGATTAGATAAATCCGTTCAGCCGTTATCGAGTTTTAGCGAGACTAACGAACACCAATTCATTTTTAGAGATATAGATATTCAATTTCCACTAACAGGTCCGTTACCTCACAACTTATCAGTCGCTTAGTGGAAAAGGACTCTTTCGCAAAGATAAAAAAGTTGTTTTTATTTCCGTTTAAGTTGATTCTAATTGAGGACGTACATTGTACAAAGTTTGACCGCAACACTAAGCTTTCTTCAAAATTAATATATTATGTTCTGTTGATACCATTTTTTTGTAATATTAGCATTTTTTTTATTTATTAACTAACATTTCTTTTACCACTCTAACATAGTTCTAAGCTAGAACAATCTAGGCTTACAATAGTCGATGGCGGGATTCGAACTCTATGTTAGGTGATCAAAAAAAAACTCTTAAATGACAAAGAGCGTAGCCGCTTCAAGATGATTCAGATCATTTTGGTTTTAGTTTTATGGAAGCTCTACAAAAACTTTATTGAATCATAACCACATCCTTTATATTGGATTTTTAGCCTTTACGTCAACACCGGTGTATATACTCTGGAAATGCGGCATATAACTGACGCACTCAGAGTCGATTTATGTTTACTGTAGACTGTTTCTACATTGACTGCCCTCGTGGCCACTTCACGACTTGACTTCAATGATAAATCAATAACTCTATACACATATAAAAGAGATAAACAATTTTTAATAACATATATTAGTTATTTGGCACCATTTCTTTCTCTACACTACTTATAAAACGGCTTAACTCACGTGTAACTCGGTGTCAGTACCGACTAGTTTTGAGCCCATCGGGGGCTCGTCTTCAGGGTGAGTGGGAACGTTAAAAGTTTCATTTCTTTCTCGTAATATTTCTGTATATAATATTACGAGAGCGTGGGATACGTGATACGGAACACTTCTCGAATTAACTCCGATAATTATTCCCAGAATTGGAGCGGGAAAGTCATACGAGAATATTGCTGGCGCTTAATGTCACCTAACGCCATCTCGTGGCGGTTAATTGAATCCAGAGCTAGCGGCTCGCTGTCAATCTGACACTTGCAGACTTTGCTTTCTGTTGAATATAACAAAATTAAAACTTTTAACTGTAGATACGTCTAATACTATAATGACAAAAAAACACAAAATTCAAAACACACAACATAAAATTAATTAAAATGTTTAGGGGCAATCTAATTATTATACTAATTATAAAAACGGCTTATGGCTTTGACCAGTCAGTGAGCGAAGGGCCGCGAACGCGCTATAGTACCAATCCCACTCACCCTGAAGAAGAGCCCCCGATGGTCTCGAAACTAGTCGATACCGACACCGATTTACACGTGATTTAATCCGTTTTATAAGTAGAATAGTGAAATGGATCACGAATTTTTTTAATAATTTAACAAAATTAATATCTATAACTTTAAGACATATTAAGTACAATAAAAACGTTTAATTAGATGCAGACTTATTTGTCACGTTTTTTTAATTAAGCATATCGAAGTAATGTCCAACAGTAAGAACACAGAGATATTACAAAAGCTATACGTACATAACGTTAGGTAAACCATGTATATTTTCACCGTAAAACAATTTTTTTTTCTTGTTGCGTTGAAAGTCCGCAGTCCTTTGTGCCGACCATCGCTTGTGTCGGCTGATTGCTGCACGCTCGAGGACCTCATGGGACCTTATGCTTCAGTTGCACACAAGTTCGGATAACAGGGGCACTATGTTGATATGAAGATATTCAGGATATGTATTATATGTTATTAGTAGGATTGCATTTTAATGCTGTTGTGGACTTAATATGAAGTAGGAATTTTATTGATGGTTCGACTCATGAGACTTGCCAAATTACTTTACTAGTTTTACTGTCTTGTAAAATATTTTAAACGATATTAAAGTTTTCTTCTATACTTATAAGAAATACCAATAAAATTTACATACAATAATTCTTCTTATTTCAATTAATGAAGTAAATAAATTGTATCAAACATTTATATAAAATCTTACTCCTATTATGGTCTATGGTAAGTATTTGAAAATAGAATTCGAATCGGTATTCAGTAAAGTAGCCGTCCGTGTTGGAAAGTTGTAACCCGACGGCGCCGGTCGGATATAGTAGAGAGGCGAATGGGGAACATTGGGCACGTAAATGGCATAATAGGGAGGAATCGGGAGAGATACGTTCTATGGGCTCGGGTAACAACCGCAGCTGACGGCGTTCGAGTGCTAACATCGCTCCACTATCGTTCTGAGCAGCCGAATATCTGCCGAGGGCTGTGCATGTTAATGCTACATCGGAATGATGCCGCACGCCGTCACGAAATGTTCCTACCACATTAATATGCAGAAAAATGTATTAAAAATGTTACTCAATACAATAGTTTTATATTTTAACAGCTTCTCATGATTTTGCTCCGGACCTCAATAAAAGCGTATACCATAGGCAAACGTACGCCAAAACTTGTGATTACGTAAATATTATTAGAACACCTTTTCTCACGTAATTTTATGCTATAAGCTATCGCTATTTAATAATATAATTTAATACTAATTTCACAAAATAATTAAAATTATTAAATATCAATATGGCCGCCATTGTATTTACCATAGTGTTTACTTAATTTACTTTTTCATTCGGAACAAAAAATTGTCTCATTTTTTTGTTTGATCACACAATCATCGATCGGGATTCAAATATACTTACCTACAAAACTTCTCTTTACTTTTTTTTTTTTATAAAAACGTTGTTCACACTGTAGAAGCGAATAAATACTTGTTCAATAATATTATTTACTTGAAAGTAATCCGACACGTTACAACGCTATGCTACCCCAGTCAATAACCTTAAGCTAGGCTAGACTGAATGGCCATTGTTCTGAGCCTACATCAGCCTGTCATAATCTCCATTATCATTTAATATAGTACGGGCGTCTTCATTGTTGAGGATTAATGCCATAAAGGTGTTAGACTTGACGCGATAATCTGCACAAAGCCGGTTACATTAGTTACGTTGTGAATTAGACAATCTTGTAGCTGACGGGTAGTCTCCAGTTTCGTTACATCTGTATTGCCATCCTGCTCATTCCATTTAAAAAGCAGAGACAGCGATAGTCTTCGCGTTTAAATGCCACTACATCTGAAATTCGTTGTGTCACGCAGAATTCCCCGTGTACTAAGGCATACGTTTTACTGTGCATTTTCACTGTGCAACACTCGTATGAAACACATTGCAATCGATTTTATTTTCTTAAAAAAAAACTCCGTTATGGCACACGTTATTAATGGTATATACTTTGTTAGAATTAATACTAGATATGTGTACATTTATCATCATCGTGACGATCTTTGGGCGAGGCCGAGCTGTAAGCGACATGTGGCTGATGTGGCGACGTACATTTGTATATCGAATGCAGTGTTATATAATTCCTTTAGAACCCGTATTAATTCTCAAGATCAAGAAATTTACATGCAATCAAATCAACATCAAACCGTCGAACATGAACGCATTGAACGCCTCGTACGATCCCATTGAACGCCAGTCGCAAGTAAAACGTAACGTGAATGCATAAATCCAATCAGCCTTTACGGAGCCCACTGTACTCAAACAGGATTACTGCTCGGACATCTGGAGCGTTCTGGAGGAGCGGATGCAAATGTAATCATAGGTATGGTCTCAGAGTACCTCCCAGATACCTCACTTTACTAGACCACTAACGCCGTCGTCCGAAGAACTGTCCACTGTGTTCCTCAACAGACGATATTGCGTAACATATTCTTGCCTCTTGTCTTCATTTCGATGAATTTTATTAATTAAAAACAATGCCTGAAAACATCTAAGTATCTAAAATGTTAATAAATTCTTTAATGTCGTAACCTTTATTGAAAAAAAACTATACTCGATGTTACCAGTGAGTTATCTTCAAACAAATTTACAACACAAAGCTGAAAGTTATAAATATTTAGGCGCGCCAATGGAATGTTCGAGTAACGTTTATACGTCTATAAAGTCCGCACGATATATATCAATTTGTTCGGAACATCTTTGTTGTAACTTTTCGTCTGGGAGCTTCACTTCTCGTAAAAAACATACTAAATTGCTAGTGACACGAGCTGCTGAGAAAACAAAATGCTTTTCTCTTGTAGTACTTGTTGTTTATTTTATCTGTTTTACAATTTACACTGGAAACATTTAGTGAACCGACATTTTTCTATCCGTTAAATTAGACAAATTTCATAATAATATATGCTTCCAATAGTAGTTAAATTCAGTTATGTGAATAGATGATGGGTAACAGTAGGGTAATGACATTGAATGTGGATGGCTACCAAGGTAGAGGAATAGCGAAGGTGTGGATTGTTTGTAAGAGGATATGTGTAAGAAGGGAATGGATTCAGATACGACGACTGATAGAGATGTATGAAAGAGTAGTACAGTAGTAATTACTGTGCTGACCCTCCGTAGGAATAAAGGCAGCTTGATTATGATGTGGGTTTAACCCACATCATAATCAAGCTGCCTTTCCCACCACCCAACCCACTTTAAAGTCAGTCATTTATTTTTATTTTTAATCTTTACTGTTAGGTTATTTCAATATTAAGGAGATGCATTTGAAGACTTCGTTGGATTTATTTAAACAATAAATTAGTTGGTTAGAAATTAATATAGAGTAATCTACACCATTTATAGTCGTTATAACTAAACGAAGTTTTCTAAGAAAAACAATAACCGAACAAAGTTTCGATCGTATGACCCTTCCGGGTTATTCCAATTCCTTCATAACTGCTGTTATTATAAACGTTCTTTTTAGTTTATACAAGTTTTTAGAGCCAGATAAGTTTACTGCCATCTTACGTAAGTTTCACAAGCTGAAGAAGCGATTGGGAATTCTCTTGACAATCTTTATCAACTATCAGTACATGTTGGACTTACTACTAAAACATTCAAAAAAATAAGTGCCTTGCCTACTTCAACAATTTTATCCACTTATCTAATCGATATGCAACCTAAACTCTATTAACATAAGATTATATTTTCAACAGGAGAGCTGTCAGAACTACATCCGCGTGCTAGTATCCCTGGGTCCAGGGCGGCTGTTGGTGTGCGGCACGAACAGCTTCAAGCCGTTCTGCAGAGAGTACAGCGTGCAGCGCGACTCCTACCACATGGAGAGAGAGAAATCAGGCCAGGCGGTCTGTCCATACGACCCGGACCATAACTCCACCGCAGTCTATGCTGGTAAGAGAATTATTTCTTGAGAATATATTGCATCCAGCTTATCTACGCTACTTAAAGTTTTTAAATAATGACTGTGTGTAATTCTGTGTGTTGATTTTGTATAAGAAAGCAAACAAACAAGTCGCTAATGACCGTTGCTCACACACATATCTTAAATAAACAATCTTTACTAAAGGACCGCTTAAGTAGGCGTTAAACGATAGTATGTCTATTAAACACACTTCTAATATTTATTATTTTATACTCGTTTGGTATCCATGTAAATCCATAGTTAGATTGTGTACTGATTTAACCATCTTACACGTTATTTGTAGGTAAACCATAATGTTATAGAGCGATGTAGATTTGCATTGATTCAGCCACTAATGCAATCTCAGCTTAGATACACTGCGTCTACTCCACACCGATAGACCAATACGCCAATGGAGGCATGTAGGCGAGCCACTTAACATATATTTGTAAACATATTACCTCTTCAAACAATATTAATAATTTCCTTTATACTCATGGAAGGAGGACCGCATACTGTTGAACGCATTGAGGAAGACCCATTTCCAGCAGAGAAACACTGATCATGATGATTGGACCAGTCGTAGTTATCATTCACTGTCTACTGGCCACTCAGTCCGCGTGGAATTAAAAACAAAAATTATAAGCCAATGTGTTGTTATTGACAATGTTCTTTATCTCAGACAACATTCAACTAGAACTGGTGAGACGTGATTACAATCATTCGTTACATCTAAACTTTAGCATGATAGAATTTTTGATTAATTAAATCGATTTTAACGTATTGGTTGAAAACCACGTCATCTTTACGTCAAGTGACACTTCATACTAGACGTGTAGGGTGGTGTTTAGTCTGGCGCTGGTGGCTCTCTCTAGCACCACTCGATGCGCGCGGAAACTACGACAAGTTGTCTGCTCTCTATCGTTAAATTGTACGTTTTTTTTTTTATTTTGTTAACGGCTGATTGAGTGATATTTGGGGTTGATAAATTTATATTCAAATACGTATCGTAAAAATACATATATATTATTGAAATATCAATAATTTAATCATAAAATATGGTAATCCAAATCAAAAATACCGACCAGAAATATTATTGATAATGAAAAAAGTATTGAATAATGATACTACAGTAAAAAACAAATGTAACCAACTCATTTATGCTTAAGTGAGTAACTGGTTTTCTGAAAGAATTTCACCGAATCACATGTGCGGACCCAAATCTTACCAACTCAATCCATTGTCAGGAAATTAGGGAAAAGAGAAAAATCTTTTTCATATCGATTGGGCCCACTTTCACAGTCTAGTGGCGCACAATGGCCACTCATTGTTGCGTTGAAAAGAACCTTCGTTGAATGGAAATGCGAGTACGTTTTTCAACGTGACTACTATACAAGGTAATGTTGCTATACCGCTACGTGCCAAGACAATAGCTAAACTGACTCCCTCCTCGTCCGATACACGCTTCAGACGCCGACGGCCTGGACAGTATCTGATATGGTCGAGGACAAAAGATTAATCTTTAAGAGGCCTAGTGTACATTTTTTTTAAATCATTTATATCCCTTAACCCTATCCTTGTGATACGTTAATAATAAAAAAATCTGACTAAAAGAAGTATTTGAATCAACCAAGCGTCAATGGCAAAGGTTAAAGGTACGGGTATATATTCCCGATCATGTAGTCACTAGTTCAAATTCCGCTATTGGAGGTGTAAAATAAATATTAGTAAAATAACAAAAATCTGCTAGTATATTAATAAAAAAAAGTGTAACTATTCTATTTGTTTGAATTCTTATAGAGAAATAATGCCGTACCTTTTTTCTGTAAACATTTTCCAAACAAGGAACCCCCAACCCTCAATGCAAAGTTTCAACAAAAGCTCAGTGAATCGTAGCGGACTACATAATTCGTTTCAACCGCGACATAAATGTGCTTTCTCCGTCCGGAGACCTCTTCATCGTGGACGAAGCAAACAAGTTGGATAGAAAAAAAAGATTGTCCCAAACAAACAAACATAATTTACTTTCCTGCTTACCTTTGACATGAAAAAGGCAATTTTGTGTTTTGAAATACGAACATACACTTGGTCAGCCGACAAATTAATATATTTTGAGGTTTACCTTATGTATTTTGCAATTGAACTAACGTAATTCGAAGTTACTCTTTATTGTACTTGTTTTAAGATCTATTTTCGTTTGCTCGTGTTTGTAGATTGTTGCCCCCATAACACTTGGCGATGCATCGACGAGACACATCATCAATTACCGTCACTCTGTCCCTTTGTGCAATTTTCTTTACGTTAACGCATCCCCTTACAAATTTATATTCATTTATCACAACGATACGTACCCGAAATTGACACTCGCTTTAATATTGTTATTAATTGTTCGACCTTTTTTGTTTCATTTTTCTTCTATTATCATGATCTTGATCTGCATATTCTCATCTTAAAGTAATTTAATTAATAAGTATTCAAAAAAAGAATATAAGAAAAAAAAACGACTCCTAACCTCTACTTCTATGCTCCTGCTTGAGATTACTTTGATTCCTCCATTATATAGAATGTCAAAGTTAACTGGCCCAGTGTTCTGATAGCTCACTAGCGCCCCCTACCAATATCTAAAGAGTATCGTAAAATCAATGCCTTACTATAGCTGTCTTTCACATTTTTCTTCTTTTATATTATTTCCTAAGCCTATGAAGGTTTTTCTTGTGCATACATTTTTTTGACAGTGTTAACCGTGTCAACAGCACTTTTGGTACAGGATAGCAGTTGACTAAGTGATGTATTTTTAAAGAGATATAACGAGCCTCCTTTGTACATATACTGAGATTACAACTTCTATGTGTAAAAAGTTGTAACTTTTTTTATATAGAACGCAATATTTTAATCATTTGCTTTATTCAACATTACATATAATATTTCAGCTTCGACAACCTGGTTCCGCTCTCGCTTTAACGATACTCAGAATAACTTTCCAATCGCTAATTAATAGATTGTACGAACCAAGAATTTTTAAACCCTTCAAACTTTAAGGCTGTAAAGAAAAACTTTTTCATTTCCTCGTTTATTTAAAAAGGAAACTTTTTGTGCGGCAACCGTAAAAAAAAAACAAAATAATTTCTTATTGTATCGAAGAACTCTTCAAAATTTTAGACACAGGTTTTAGTTTTATTATAATTCGAATTGTAATTATTCTCGCCAATATTCATACATAAATAATCTTAGTGTCAAATGCATCACACACTACGTTTCTCAGTATGCACAATTCATTTCTCATCTACAATTTTCAATTCAACCTTATTACAACGAAATAAAGTTCAAAGTTAAGTAACAATGTGTCGTCCATCGTCGGCAGTCCATTACAACGGCCACGCTTAGTTATCTCCTATTGATCTGGTCCAATTAAGTAAAGCGAGGCCCGCGGGACCGCTGCAGACCGCTGCCCATCTGCACCCGCTCGTATGCAGGATTAACGTAATTTTATATCTTCATATCATATGACATTAGAAATATGATACGAGGAGCTGTCGCTAAAGGCTATATACAGATTCAATTTGCCACGTTACTTGTCGTCCGATCAACTTTCATTTGTTATTTGTTACTTAACTAGCTGACCCCGCGAACTCCGTTTCGCCTTAAAGGCAATAAAGAAACAGATTTTCGAATTTATTAGGAAATACAAAAAAAAAACATTTCCTTCTCCTTCCTTTGAGAAGGAAATGTTTTTTTTTAGTATTATTTATATATATATAAATAACTGACAAAATTCAATATCTTGCTTAGTACATTAATAATCGCTTTTTATTGGTTAACGACATTCTAAAATTACACTAGCTAACATTACTCTAGCGCACTTTTACACTTTCATCGTTCGACCGCATCATCTCTTGTCCTCGGGTGGGACCGTGGTCAAGCCTTAATTTAGTTCTTATAAGAATTATGTGCTTTCCCACTTAAGTTAATTACGTCGTAACGTAGAATTTTATCAGTTATATTTTTAAGTATACGTAATAAATTTAAAAAATGATTCTTTCATTGTTCCTAGATTTAAAAAAAAAAGTTAGTCGTCACGTTTCATAATTTCAAGTATTAATTAATCGAAACAAAAATCAATTGAAAGGAAAACTGCTTTATGAAAAATGTATTGAAATATAAGCAATAAAAGTTCGCACTGAGGTCTAAAAGTTAGACCTCGGGCGGTTTTTATTTTCGTTCTTCAAACTTTAATTCCAAGTTAAACTTTTTTTTTTCATAACGGGATGAAAGATTTAATCTTATGAAACATAATTTGTTTTAAATAAATCATTAAGAAATATTCCATAATAATCGTATACAGAAAAATTAACTTCAACTGTTTTTAAAATGTCAACACAATGTTTCAATTGTCTTTTATTTTGTTTTCAGATGGTGAGCTTTATTCGGGCACTGTCGCCGACTTCAGTGGTATGGAGCCCATCATATACAGAGAACCTTTACAAACAGAACCTTACGATTCAATGACTCTAAATGGTAAGTGTATTTAAATAGTTCTTAATAAATTTTAATATGTCACTAACTAAGTAATTGGTTCTAAAACACTGCCACGTCTGTTAACGGTAATAAATTAATTTTGTGTCGTAAAGGTGACACGAGTTAACACGCGTGTTCTGAAGATGTTAATTATTTAATGTATGTGATTTTCAATTGGAGACACTCTAACGTTACATATCGTTGTTTTAGAATTGATCGCAATCCATACTATCGGATATAAACAGCTTGAATGATAACTTACACAGCATCAACAAACCTTATCCCAACGTACGGTCGACAATATATACTCTTCCATACATCTCTGTCAGCCTTCATATCTGAACTCACACCCTTACGCACATCCTCTTTCCCACAAGAACACCTTCGGTCTCTAAATTTGTAGCCACAAATGTTATTCTTTTCGTAGGCATTGAAGTAATTTCGTGCTTTGAGACTTCTTGAATTAATCATTAGTTACTAAGAGATATAATGTAGTATAGGAGCGTATATCTTGGTAAATTGAAAGCTCGAATATCAAGTGTAATTAGTACGTATAGCCCCCGAGCAGTAACCACTTAGTAACAGTTAATATACAGATATATTACTGTACATGAATTCATGTTAGATAGACTCTGTGCCCGCAGAGTCGGGTTTATTAAGGCATTATATATTGAAATTCGGTTACAGTATATCTGGGGAATGTTCGATGTTCCGGAAAGCCAACGGGTCTGCCATTTACTTGTTACCGACAATCGGAATTCGATGCAGGATTCTACAATGAGATATTGACTTGCATTTGCAGCGCCGCCGCAACTCTCCTGCTTTACTTTATCATTTAATTAAAATACAAAATTAATTATTATGCTGTTTGCTAGAACAATATCTTTTAGAATATTTTTTTTTATATTGAATGAATATTTACAGCTATGTATTAACGATTGAATTATTTGGTTACGTCATTTCATTTATGAATCTTTATTTAGTTTTTCTCTGATTTTAATTGACACGTGACTACCGTGTTTTTAGTAGAGGCCAAAGAGACGATGTCTTCATAATTCGAGTCTTAATTCGATTGTAATTAAGAAATTCTAAAGACGTAGAAAGATAACCGTCGATTGAAGGACGTTCAGCATACACGACTTAGCTACATACGGCACACTAAACTTCCGTCTATCTGTGTACATTGCCCGCTCGATTGGTTTCGACTGCAACTGTCAAACAGCCATCCGTCAAGTTAATTGAATTTGCACCGTGTAGGGGGCGCTGCGAGCCGGGGCGGTAGTCACGCGACTGATATACGATGCGAATACACTAATACATCCAATTAGGATCGTATTTAAATTAACTATGTAAATAATACGGCTTTATATTAACTAACATACTAATAATACTAGTCTGGTATTATACTATTTTTTTTTTATTTACACTTAATGGTGGCTCGGAAAACATCGCCAAGGTGGGATAGATCCCGAACGCTACTATACAACTTGGTAAAATTTAAATGCAATCCTTATAGGACCACATATAACTGAAAAAACAATTTCAAAGTATTTAATTAAAATATTGTTGATAAGCATTGAAAAAGAAAAAGTATTTTCTCGTTCTCTTTTATAATATTACCAATTAATTTGTCCACAGCCCCCGATTTCGTGAACTCCTTGGTGCACGGCAACTTCGTGTATTTCTTCTTTCGGGAGACCGCCGTCGAATACATCAATTGTGGCAAAGTAAGTCTTTTAATATCTAGCTTCTTTCCATTATTATTTGAATCACCGTACTGTTAACATTATCTATAATTTAATAATCGTTGTTTATATTACAGGCGGTGTTCTCGCGAGTGGCCCGCGTGTGCCGTGACGATCGCGGCGGGCCACATCGCTTCAAACAGCGGTGGACGTCCTTCCTCAAGTCTCGGCTTAACTGTTCCGTCGCCGGCGACTTCCCGTTTTACTTTAATGAAATACGTAAGTATTTTGATGTAATTTATCGTTTTAAATGCCATGTAAACATTAACTCAACGCGAACTTAATGCCACTTTTAGTGTAGATTACATACAACGAGTTCACAATAAGGGAACGCTTAAGAACCCATCATAGAACTCTGAGTGGTACACTATAAATGTCGAATATGACTTTATTAGGGGGGCTCCCAAAAAAATCACATCTGAAATAAGGGAACGTCTAGATTTGGAACACAAAACCTTGTGTCTGATTAAATGATCATCTTGCAGAGTCCACAACAGAGTTAATAGAGGGCGTCTACGGCGGACTGAATGCGCAGCTAATATACGGCACGTTCACCACACCGCCCAACAGTATATCGGGGAGCGCTGTGTGCGCGTTCAGCATGCAAGACATCGCTGACACCTTTGAAGGAACATTTAAAGAACAAAGCGCTATCAACTCTAACTGGCTACCTGTTAATAGTGCTAAGGTAAGACACTCTAATCTAACACAAGAAACATTCTTGACTTCAAGTAACATACGCTGTGTAAAATAGACCATGTCACATTTTATATCGTATTCCTCAGGTGCCCGAGCCTCGTCCGGGCACGTGCAACAACGACTCGCGTCAGCTGCCCGACCAGACACTAAACTTTATAAAGACACATGCCCTAATGGACGAGTCCGTCCCCACCTTCTTTGGCGAGCCGATAGTCATTAGAACGAGTTTTCAGTAAGTCTTTTTTTTTTTACAAAATGGTTACAAGCAATGATATTTCTGTGATATTTCAAAATGAAACTGTAAATTAAAAAGTTAGTTTTTAATAATTCGAATATGTTTTTAAAAGCGTTTTTGTTTTCAGCTATAGATTTACACAAATAGCAGTAGATCCTCAAGTGAAGACTCCAGGTGGGAAGGCTTATGATGTCCTATTTATCGGCACAGGTGATTATATTTTCATATTTATTTAAAACTTAACTTCAACAAATAAGCAATTAGTGAAATTACTTAAAACATAGATGCCTCGAGATATCGAGTTCAAAGAAAGACTCATAAAATTCAAGGACTGCAAAAACGGTATTACATGACCTATATGGTTATATCAATATAATATAAAGCATGCCGTAGGTATATAAGACATGAGATAGCGAAATTCAAATAATGCTTATACTTCTGAAACTTGAATGTGTGTGTTGTTTCAGACAATGGCAAAATAATAAAAGCGATAAACGCGGTGTCGTACGACTCGAACAAGCGCGCGGTGCCCGTGGTTGTGGAGGAGCTGCAAGCGTTCGGCGCGGGGTCGCCGGTGCGCGCGCTGCGCGTGGCCCGCGCCGGCCGCGATGCCGCCCGACTCATCGCCGTGTCCGACCGCGAGGTGCTCAGCTTGCGCCTGCACCGCTGCTCCAGCGACAAGATCAGCTCCTGCTCGTCAGTACCCACGTCACTATAGCACATCTTAACTAAGTTGAAGGGAATGATAATAATGACGCCACAAAAGTGTCCTTACGTCATCATAAAAGTTAAGATCGCCACTTAGATATATTACACGGTGAAAATTAATCCAGATGAAACAATCATTTTACGTACTCAAAGCAAGTACATCTAGAGACACGACCCGTGAGAATTCACACCACAATCTACGCCGTAAACCAATGATGCCCAGTCAGTACTGTGTATCGATGTCTCCTAGTATATAATGTGCCTACTGTGATCGTCATTCTTACTAATGTTTCCAATATGCTCCATCGACAGAGAGTGTGTCGCACTGCAAGACCCGTACTGCGCGTGGGATAAGCAGGCGGGCCGCTGCCGCGCCTACTCGCACGGCGTCAGCCGCTGGCTCGACGAGAACTCCTTCTACCAGAGCGTCAGCACGGGCAGCCACGCCGCCTGCCCGCACAGTACGCATGCTATATGCTTTTATAGCTTTATAATTTGACGCTAAAGGATTTACAAAATATATACTAAGAGGCACTATAAGCGGCCATCTATCTTCTACTCTTTAAATGCGTACGTTGCAAACGCAACTATTTTTACAGAATTATAGTCCATATTTAAGAAAATAATTGCGCATAGATTACAACCCCATTTTTATATGATATTCAGTATTACTAGACATTATCCTTTTGACCTAAGACTTGGTAAGTATATATAGCTGAGATATTTCCTGTAGGTAAAGACGCGGGCGCGGTGGGCGGCCTGAGCTCGGGCCTGTACGACGACGCGCGCGGCGAGAGCAAGGGCGAGGTCATCAACATCGTGCAGGACAAGGACGGCAAGGGGAACACTAACAATAACGAAGGTAAATTTGTACAATGCTTACATACGACTATGTAGAAAGCATCAGGTTTCTTGTGATCTACGCACTAGCCATTATAAGCTCAGGTTAAAAGCAGTGATATTTTGTGCCGATTTGATTTCCGCTATTTTGACGCTGATGGTAGAGATCAGTATGGCAGTGAGTATTCGAACTCATAATAGAGATAGACTGTCAGTTACAACAACATTTAAGTCAGAACGAAACTATCTTTGATTTCGATGCAACGACTCATCCAGTGGGTTCAGTACGGATTACTAGATCTATTTATTTTGATATGTTTACATACTAGATCCATAGATACTATTCTTTATATTTGCATCTGAAGGTCCGGAAGTGCTGGCGGCGGACCCGGCGCCAGCAGCATACTCGGTGGAGACGCTTGCGCTGGCCGTAGCGGCGGGCGCGCTGTGTGCACTGGGGGCTGGCTTCGCGGCTGGTTACCTGTGCGGCCGCCGCTGCCGCAAGGACGACGACGACAACATGCCCTACCCCGACACTGAGTACGAGTATTTCGAACAAAGGCAGAATATCAACAGGTCAGTTACTTTGTACCTGCTTTGCGTCCTATACGTTGGTATCATTAATTTTTTTTAAGGTTAACAATAATAAAATTAACGACGAGTATATTGGTTGGCGTCGTTTAGAAATTAGCCCTTTTTACAACAAGCTATTGTAAAGATTTTAATAGTTTCGTATGTCGTTATATAAGAAAACTGGTCCGCGTTAGTTAAAAAGGGATTGCGGATTAGATTGCCAAATAGAGACAATAAAGGGAAAAGCGGTGAATGACAACTCTGAAATCAAACAAGCTCACCAAGTGAGTCTTGACCAGTGGTCGTCACACTTTTCTATCCAAGTGCCAAATAACACACTGTGAGGTATTACTGCGGGCGCACATTGCTGCACTAAGTAGGTGACACAGTCAATCTATTTTTTATTAGCTATTATAAAACGTTTCTCCTATAGATATGTTTTGTTTTCGAAAGATTTGTCTGATTTTCAAGTAACTGAAATTATTTGTGGTTTCTAATAAAGATTTTTTCTTCAAAATATGTATATGATATTTCGAAAGGTATGTTAGTAGATCGCACAAATAGATGTCGTGGGCGGAAGGACACGCTTTTAAGTCTGTTAAAACGAAATGTTCTAAAGGTTCGTGGGTCGCACTAATATCTACGGCGGGCCGCGGTTTGTCGACCACTGGCCTTGACGAGTAGATACACTGATGTCTCGCATGACGTCATGTTTATATCGTTAGAAGAGAATGTCGTTATACGCCATCTACCGTTCGTAATGCAAAACATTACGCGAGGTGAAATTTAGTCACAATTAGCTTATAATTTCGTATTTCTAATTGCTTATTTATGATGTATCTTATCTTCAAATTAAGCAGTGCAATTGAAGTTGATTTTATAAAATATGCTAGGATTTATTTTAATCTCAATGTATTTACTTATTGTGTGAATTCGGCTTATTTACATTTCATAATTTACAAATGTTGATGACAGCGCCATCCGTTACTACTTTTTAGTACTAAAGATATTTTGTATGAAATTGAACCTCATGCATTTGACTAAATAAATCTCCACCAGTACAACCATACAAATTGAGAAATATTATGAAATCTACTTTAACTAAACATGTACTTATATTCCAGAATCCAAGCGGAACCAAAGCTCCTTCAGCAAGTGGAAGAGGTAACATACGCGGAGCCGGTGCTGGCGCCGCAGCCGAAGCCGGCGTCGCCGCGGGCCACGTTGCGCAAGCACGCGCCGTACCACGCGCCGCCGCATGCGCACGCGCACCCGCACGCGCACCCCCACCACGAGACGCTGTTCCAGTTCCAGCCCGACAACTACCGCCGCGATAACTTCGGCACGCTGCGCTCTCACCAGGTCAATGTCAGTTGCGCTCTTCTCTCTTTCAATTTTGCATGGCTTCATAGGCTTCTACCTCAATTATATATACAGTATATCTCCTTGTATTACGTTTTAGCAAGCTGTATCCATCTAAATATTTATTTGGGAAGTAGTAATTGAACTTTGGACGCGGACTCACATTTATTGAAATTCGCAACTACTCTTCCTTTAAACGTACGGAAATTATATATTTTTTTTGTTAATGAAAATGGTCATTTGTTAATGGATTTCGTAATGTTATAATTTTATAATTCGGCATCCATCTGAAAAGTCAATTCAGGATTCTTTTTTTTCAATACAACCTCTTTTTACACAATAAAATCATTATGTTGAATCGAAGTCATTTTTGAACACGGTTTCTGTTAGAGATAAATATTATTCTATATATTTCCATTCCCTTCTTAGCATTATTTTTTTCGTATATATATTATTTTAGCAGCTAGATAAAGCTCAGGCCACTATCCCTATATATGTGTTTTAATTGTAGTCGTAAACAGATTTCTGTGTGTTTTTCGCATGATACTACTCTTAGTATTTCAGGAAGAAAACCACGACAAGACAAGATGTGTCATAGATTAAAAAATACGGTAAAAGTAAAAAATGTCATGAAGATTATCATTTCATTTATATTGCATGCCTCTATTAGAATGTATTGCGTAAATTAGTAACTTTTCATTGTTAAAACCCGTACAAAACATATTGTCACATTTTTTTATCCAACCTAATTATGTGATTTGATACGTGGGTTTTAGAAGTGATGAGTAACGTGTAACTGATGTCATTTATAATTAAGTTTTCGTTAACTAATCAAATTGCATTAATTCATTGTTAACTTATTCGAAAATGTTCATTTCAATTTACTTACTAATAGTTCATGCATGATTTCATTTAACTCAATTCATTATTCCATTTGTCATTGAGAAAAGTGTCGTGAGATGAAGAGATTAATAAAACAATTTATTTAGTACTGGAATAAAATATTTTAACTGTACATTGTCACTCTCACGATGCTTTCCGCTCCATTAACCCGCCATTTTGTATTTCATGTCACCCCACTGTCACTGATATTGACTGCGGCATGTCAGTTAACGCAGGAGTGTTCGGACCGCAGGGCGACGGCTACCGGCACGGCAACGACAACGGCTTCTCGACCACGCGTTCAGTGAAGAAGGTGTACCTCTGAGAAACGAGCGGGGCGGACGCGCGCGACACAATGCACCAACTCAAGCATAATACGCATCACCACCATACGTTGGGTAAGCGCGACAACACTCTATCCTGGTCTATGTTCAAACTGTTAACCGTAGACGTTGTGTAGAATTTTCTTGGTTCGTTTTATATGGAGATTTAAATGTGTTGTTTTTGTGTACAGTGTCGCAGCGCAGCAGCGGCTCGGGATCGGGCTCGGGGTCCGGCAGCGGTGGCGGCTCGTCGTCGTCGCCCTCGCCCCCCTCCTCCTCGCCCTCGCCCTCCGGCGAGCGCCCTCCCACGCCGCCGCCGCCCGCGCCGCAGCCCTGCGCCTACATCTACCGCAACTAGCGCCGCCCGCCCCGCCCCTTTCGCCCCGCGCTCCCGCCCCACTCTCGCGCGAGGACGATAAACGGCCAATAAGGAGGACTACACGCACCCCAAAGCATTTAGACCCATCGGCCTTCTGCCGGTTTTTGGTAAGGTCCTAGAA